>VNJN01003371.1:0-138913 GCA_008042485.1 Drosophila mayri | reverse complement strand
TCATAGCTTTGATGTTTTCCAACATATTTTAATTTAATTTAAGATGTGGTCATTTATTATTGTTTCAGAATTTTGTTTTTTATTTTACGACTCAAATGCAATCGATATTTTTACTTATTTTCACCTAAATGGCCACCTATAAGCCTTAATGAAATAAATTTAAATTATATTGTTTGTCCCTGACAGCATTTATCGTTGTTGTTAGCAGGCAAGCTGCTTGAAACCACCTTGCCACATTGCAACATGTTCTTCTTCTTCTGCCACACACAAAGTGGCATTCACCCGATAGCGGAGACCGCTCCAGTAGTGGTTGCGCTAGCCCTGGATTCGATTTGTTTTTACGCCTGGGCCCTGAGGCATTAATTAGAATTGGTAAATATATAAGAAATCCCAGACGGAAACGCGATTATCGCTGATATGAAAGGGGTTCGATCGAGTTACCAGTGATTAGACCGTTACAAGCAAAGCTGTGGCAAGCGGAGAAGCAGGAAAAACAGCACACGCACGCAACCACACACACAAGCGCCCGCACGTACACGTATACAAAACAGAAGCTGCCAGACGCACACCAGCGCACAGTCACAGGGGACGTGCACACGTCAGTGCCACGATTTGCCAAAAGGAAAAACGAAAACAAATAGCAAAGATTTCTGAAGATTTCCGAAGGTTCCGAGGCGAGATTAAGCTGCTCCAATGGTAAACAAAGGCTCCTGTGCTCCTCTCGTTGCAGTCAATGTCGATAGCTAGCGCTGCGCAGCCCCCGAAAGCTGCACGACTAGGGTATACAAAGTTACCAAATAACTCATTTTATTGTAAAGTAAAATTGTGTATTTATGGGATTTATAAACATTACCCGCATACAGTTTTCTCGAAATGCATAGACTTAATATCAAAAACCTATATTTTTCCGTTGTATTTTCTATAATCATCTGAATTGCATACATTTTTAGTTTTAAATCATGGTCCACCTGGTCCATATATCTTTCATCTGAGTAATACAATATTTTATTTATAAATTAAATATTAACACAAAAATCTGAATGGGCCTGAGTTAAATGCATAATTACGTAAGTTTAAGTTAAGTTTTAAGTTTGATAAACAATACATGATGGGAACATTCATATAATTAGTTGAGGAACCAGCAGACTAGATGCTTTAAACATAAGTAACAACCTCTAAAAACAAAACATTTAAAAACAGACAAAATCTCAAATCTTGAAAAAAATTTGTGATTTTTTGAGAAGAGGAGAGATTTCTCTATTTAAAATAATTATTATATATTTTCTTTGCTTTTTAGCAACTCCATGATCGCCGGATGAGCACCACCTCGCTCCGCATAATCCCAGGCACTCAGTCCGAGCATGTCCTTCTCTTGGGGCTTCTCGAAATATGGCAAAACATACTCCAACACCTCCGGATGCCCATGCAGCGCCGCCACATGCAACACAGTCCGTCCCGAGGGATCCGCCTGAGCGAGGTCGGCGCCAGCATATTGATACGACTTTAGCCGTACCAGCGAACCTCGAGCCGCTGCGGCGCACAGCTGCTCACCAACGGCACGCGAAGACCCGGTCAGATGGGCGCCACAGTTGATCAACAGCTGTATGATCTCGTGACTATCGGTGGATACCGCCTCTAGGAGTGGTGTCCGGTCGTAGCGATCGCGGGCATGCACTGACACCCCGTTGTGCAGCAAATACTTCACGATCTCCACGTTGCCCAGCTGGCAGGCGAGATGCAGTGCCGTCCGCTGGTCATGATTCGTCCCTGACAGATCGGCACCATAGGCCTTCAGGTTATTGATCTTCTTTAGGTCGCCCTCCTCGACGGCAGCATTGATCATGGCCGGAAAGAGCGTGGCGCCCAGCTGGTCCAGCTCCTGGGGTGAAGATAGATGCAGGGAACGGGCAACAGCGTCCACCAGATCGTAGTCCTCCATCTTGGGTGCTGTTACTGCGGTCAATTCGCCTCGTAGATTCGATTGCATCATCTGGAATCAAGTAATTTTAGAAAAATCTTGAATTATCAATACTATATATATTTCTGTCGCCACAGCTGCCACTCACCTGCTTCTTGACCTCCAGCGGCCACTCCTCCTTGCCAATGACATAGGCCATCTTGGATAGCGCAGCCTCCGGGGTCATATCGTAGCCGGGAATCACGCCCACATCGCACAAAACCTTGCCCGTATCGTAAATTTCTGCCACCGAGCCATTTGGGCATTGTGTACAATTAATAATAATCACACCACGCTCGTCGGCCGCTCGCAGTTCATCAATCAGATCCTTTCGGTTCGATGGAATATTCCCGGATCCGAACGATTGAAGGACGACACCCTTGAGCGGCGGCGCCAAGAAAGCTCGGAAGGTGGCCAGCGAAATGCTGGGGAAGATGCGCAACAGACCCACATTCTCGTCGAGCTTCAAGTGAACGCAAAATCGCTCTATGCTGCACGGCCGGAAGATCATCCGGTAGTCCACATTCACATCGATGCCAATCGTGGCCAGTGGCGGTACATTCGGCGAATCGAAGGCGTCCAAAGCATTCGAACTGACCTTTACCGTCCGATTCCCACGCATCAGCTTGTGACCAAAGAAGATGCACACCTCGGGTATAACGTAATTGCCGGCTATGATCAGAGCCGAGGTGAAGTTATCCTTGCCATCGGTGCGCGTCTCAAAGATCGGAATCTGGGAGCCCGTGATGATCACAGTCTTGCCGAGATTCTCCAGCATAAAGGACAGGGCTGAGGCGGTATAGGACAGCGTGTCGGTGCCGTGGAGCACAACGAATCCATCGAAAAACTCGTAGGATTGCTACAGAAAAGGAATATGAAAAATTTGAAGGTTTCTTTTGGAGATCCTCTTACCTGTATATCGCTCGCTATGCGCGCCCAGTCATTCATTGTCATATTGCTGCTATCTAGCAGCGGCGTATACTCTGTGATCTGATAGAGTATCCTACGGTCCACGCCCTGGACGAAGGGCAGAACCAGGGGAGCCATTGAAGCCGATGCTCCGAAGCGACGTATCGCGTAGGTTTCGTCATGGATGTTCGGATAGCTGCGAATACTGCGGACTAGGGCATTGGGTATCGGTGCCAGCACTGGAAATATTACAAAGAATTAAAAATTAATATTAAATGTTATATAAATAATATGCAAATTAACTGTTAGAGCAAAAAAAAAAGAATTATTATAAAACCATTCTTTATTTTAGATATAATTAAATTTTTTTTTTTTATCAGAAATTCTATACTTTGCTTAGATGTTAGTATATATGATATATAGACATCATTTGGAGAGTCATTCCGTTTTCAATCAATTTCAGGCCTGATAAACTGGCGGTATCATTTCCTTTATCTAGGCATATTTTTGGACCTCTGCTAGGTTTGATTTTACCTTATGATTAATACGAAAAATAAATGATTCGGCTAGTGCAAGTTTATAGATATATTTATACCTTTAATATATAATAGGGCTTTTCTCATATCAATATAATAAATTATCATTTTATGGAAAGCAAATATAGGTGGTAAAGGACCCTCTTAATTATTGCATAATCATTTCTATTGGAGATTTACTTAAAGTTTAATATTTGCCTGTTGGCATCTCAGCTCTAATTAACACATTGACAAAAATCAAATTGCCTTGCACCTTAAATAGAGTACAAATCAATAGTTAAGTAACTTTTTCGCACATTTAAAATACAATACTAATTTAAGGCAAGATTTATGGGTATGAAATCGACCCTCAATCGGTTGAAAGCTTTGTCCTTTTTCGTAATATCCTTTGGTGATAGATAACCCCTTACCATTCCGATCGTTCCGCACCATGCCGATGGTGCCACCCGTGTAGATGACCTTCACCCGCGCCTCCTTCACATCCTGGGCCATCAGCTTGCCATCGCTCTTGTTTCTCCGAATTGTGGGACTGGGCAGCGTGGGCGATGCCGGTGGCATGCTCTTGTCCAGCGAGGCGAGGCGCTCATGAGGCGGCAGCCGGACGCTGATGTCGATGGGCTTCGCTGCCCCTGCTGCTGATCCGTTTGTGGACATGGCTGGCCTTCCAATGGGGGGCCTGAGATTCACTGAGATTCTCTGCTAGCTTAGCTTATCACTCTCGAACCGAATCCGGGAGCGTAAACAGAAAATCCATTAACCCGTGCGCCCGCTGTTGTTGTTTGTTTATGTATTTGTGCAACTCGTTATCGAGGACCGTAGAGCATTAGGAAATGGGAAATTAGAAAAAAACAGTTTGCGGGGGAGCGCGTGGTTTTCTGGCGAGGAGGAAATGAATCCAATCACTGCGGCGCAATCACTTAAAGCGATTGAGATAAGCACTGTGCAAGACTTTGGCCCACGACGTACATGACTAATCTAACGAAATTCAAGTGCTGGGGTATTTCCTCCGTGATACGAGTGTTTACAGCCATAAATAAACGGCATCAGCTGGGCCCTTGACTATCGATAGACGATCCGTAAGTGTTTCCCTTATTTTCTCAATAATTTTGCCACAATAAATGCGTTTATTTCCTAATTATCAGCATCTGTTTTTCTTTCATTTTCTATATATAGACATTGGTGCACAGCTTTTTGTTTTTCTTATTGATTTGTTTTGGAAAAAAAAATTGTGGCAAGGTTTGTCGCTATGGAAAGGTTTGCCGGATCGAAATAAAATGGAGGGAAAATGGAAATTCAAAAATATGTAAGTGTTTTGTTTATTTCTTTTTTAAATTTAATCCGTTATATAATGCGTTGTATATATATAAATATTTAGTGTTCTATTCATATTACGATTATATTACCCACAAGATTTTTGCTTCCTGACCCGCCTTAAGTTCTCATACTAAAAGCTTATTTTTGTTTGTTTTGCATAAACAAAAACAATTTCTTCAAGAAACATGTGGTCACAGAACTTGAGACCTGCAAAATGATGATCCACTGAGCTTTAAAAGATACTTTTTGCTTTCGGCTTAAAGAGTAATTCCATTGAGAAATTGTTAAGTGAGGTCTGGGAATCAAAGAGATGATAATCTTAAGCTCATTTCGTCCTTATCTTTTAGATACGTCAAAATTTATGGTTGTTAAACTTCTAAATAATCTAAATAATAATAAAATGCAATAAAATATTTAGAAAAATTTTAGAAAAGTCTGGCGGCAACGCTGTCGCTATAAAAGCTTTGCCGGATCGAAATAAAAATAACCGAAGGCGGGAAATCAAAAATGTGTAAGTGATTTTACCAAACATTAATTTTTGCATATAAATTTAATTATTTTATTTATTATATTTGCTCAAATAGCTTGTCTTTTTGTTGTCAAATTTAATCATGATATAATCGTTAAAAAAGCTATTCAAATTGTTTAAAGTCGAGTCCTAAGAACTTTGTTTAGTTTGAGGCTTATAGGAAATATATCAAGCCGAATTGGATCGAAATTGCCATGTCTATAGAAAGGCAGTGACTGGCTTCGATCGATCCCAAGGCTCCACCCAACCACAGAATCCGTGGTAGCATCGACGAATTTAGTAATATGTTAATTTTTACAATTTTAAGTATGCATGAGAAATATTTAAGGCCCAAAAAAAGAAGCTCAAAAGCAAAACAAAACGAAAGACGAAACTTGAAAGTTGTAAAAGAGAATAAAAATGCTGACGATGACCCCAGTGGGAAGCGGCTCTTAAAAAATGCGCCTTTGCATTCCCAAAAAAATGCCATCGTCGTCGAGCTAATAAGGAGGACCCTTTGAAGTTAGCTAGCTGCTGATGAGCGGCAAAAATAAGGATATTAAAAAAATTGAGAAATTTGTTATAGGGAGAGAGCAGCAGGCAGGCAGACCCTTCGAGTTACCTTCTCCGCCTCCTGACCAATGTCGTCCGAGGCCACACACAGATTTATTTTAGCTGCAAACAATTTTAATCCACTTGAGTGCCAATTTATCAGCCAGCAAACAAACAAAGTTCAGGCAGCAAGCTCTTCTCACATGTCCAAGCCAAATTGATATGTGTTACCAAGTAGCTATACATATATGTACCTCTGGGTTGGTCAGAGGACTTTCTGGCCACATAAAGGTTACATTTAGTGAGGGAAATAGGCAAGATAATCGGAAATGTTGGAAATTCTAATTGTTCATAGACTTACTTTGTTAAAGGGAATACATTTTATATCAGAGATATAGACAGCAGTATCCGTTTATAATAGTTGGAATATATTTAATTATTTTATTATATCGTATTTACCACTTGAACTATTTTGTGGGCGACACAAGCTGTTTTTTTGTTTTATTTTCGATTTAATTTTTTTGTGTTTTAAGGTCCACAAAAAGGGATTCCTTTCCTCTCTTGGGGTTGACAAGAAAACCTTTTTTCTTGCTTGTTTTTTTTTTCTCTCTGTTTCTGTGGAAGGTGTAAAGGGGATTTGCTGCTGGGCAGCAGCAAAAATGGAAAATGATTTATTGAAGGTGAAATATTTATTGTTGTTTTTATAATTTCGCTACCCCATTTCCCGTTTTTATTGTCCCTCCCCTTCCCTTTGCCGTGTTTCGGCTTTGTTTTTACAGTAAACAATGGCTATGTGCGGCGGCATCTTTTGAATTCTTTCCACCTCCTTTTGGCCGCTGAAAAAAAAAGTGAAATAATTATTAACGAAAACACAAAACACGAAAAGGAACGCCACCGCCCCTAAAATATTTATTTATTCTGCATTTTGGGTCAATTCCTCTGGTTTCATTTAATTAAAAAAGGGAATATAAATATATATAGCCAGAGTCAGAGTCACATGCATGCCGCTTGTCCTTGTATTTACTTAGGATCAGGTGGGTGAGCCATTGAGCCATCCATCCATCCCTTAACCCCCAACTTCCACTACCAATCCCAGTTTCCAAACAATGCAAAGAAGCCGCCACCAGGCGAAGCCAAAATTTCAATTTCGCGGTTCCTGCATATTTTCCCAGCCTTCATTTTCTTCACTTTACGTTTGCTTTTGACTTTTTCTTTTTTTTTCTCTCTCTCATTTTTCCTTCTACAAAACAAGGGACAACAGGCCACTTTCGGCAATGGAATTTAAACGAATTTTTAAACTGGCTCAGCTCAAGGGAGAAATATCCGGGAGATCCCCGTGTCCTATTTAAACTTTAAAGCCGCCAAAAAAGGCGGCAAATCTGGAGCACAGCGGGCTTATGCGATAATTGGCCACTAGGAAATGTCGATGATGTTGAATCGACAAATGCAAATTGCCAATGTCCGGAACGAGCTTAGCCAAAGTCCAACAAAAAGAGCGAACTTTGTGTCCCGGCGACCTGACATGGATCAGGTTAAGCGCAGGCCACAAATTGATATGCAGCAGCTGTTGCGAGGTTTTACATCCATAATAGTAATAATAATCAAAGAGCCCAAGGGATGTTGGCCAGCGATACTTGGAACTTTGAATACGCTTACCAACAGGGTAGGAAATATCTTTTAAATTTGGCATTTTGTAGATTTCAACAAACGAAAAAAAAGACTGTTTGATCAATAACATTTTGCTAATACCCTAATATTAGAATACCCCTCAAAACCCATTATAATACCCCGTTTATAAAAACTGCAGGGACCTCTGGTGCACAGATGTATGTATGATATTTGTAGCTTGGCATTATGGTTTGTGGGTTTTATACTCTAGATTTGGCGCGAAGTCTCCACTTCGACGAGGTTGTTTTTGTTGCAGTCCTTCGCCTGTTTAGCCACCGCCTTACAACCAAGACTCCATAAGTCAGGTATATCCAGGTAATCGGCTGCAGCCACCAGCTCGATCAGCGTGCATATATCCATATTGATAAAGTCGGTGTCCCAGTCTGTAGTGTCCTTGCCTTCGTGGTGATACATGGCCCATGTGAGCACCTTTTCCAGAATGAAGGAATTTATATTCGGCAGCGATAAGGCTTCCTCCGCATTCTCGTTGTCGTTATCCTTGCAGAAAATTGATATTACACCCGAGCACTTAATTATCGCCTGCGGCACTTGGAAGATTTTATTTTGAGAAGACACAAGCTTGATTAATTTTGTCATATTTTTTTTTTTTGTTAGTTTTTATTACTTTCTTTTTGACAGGAAATGTGAAAAATTTAAGAGGATCTAAGCTAGTGCTTAAAAATTCACAGTTGTCTTAAATAAATAAATACTTTAATAATTATTATTTAGAAACTAAAAAGGAAGTCTGCCAAAATAGTTGCCAAAGTCATGGGACTCTTACCGAGCTGGAATATTAAATATAAGGAAGCAGGAGGATGAGGCAGTGTCGATGCCTGTCAGAGGGATTAGCTCGCCTGATTGGACACAATGTGATTAACTTGTCGTCAGAGCGCGACTTTTCTTCCTGCTGCTGAATCTGAATTCAGAATCCGACTTAGGCTGACTGTGACGTCGACACGTCGACACGCAGAACCATCGACCCACCCACCCACCAACCACCACCACCCATTAGCCTGTCCTTGATAAACAAAAGTGCAAACATTCACAGACGAGGACAGAGAGGGAGAGGGGGACAAGTGGGGGAAAATTGCTGGGCCAAAATTAACCCATTACGCACTCCATTAACGCAGTTTGCCTATGCATGTGGGCCCCCAGCTAATTAGTTGTGGCAGCTGATGCCACCCACTCCCTTTACCAGCTTCCATCTAGCAGCTTCCCCCGATCTTGCAGCCATGTAGGATATATACACAGGCTTCATCTGTAGTTAATACAATTATCCAATGACAACGGACGGGCGAAATTCAGTTATTCACCACGATTAAATACTCGTTGAATGCAGCTGACTTTGACTATGAAATCTAAAAAGAGAAGAGAGTTTTCATTTAGGGGTTTACATTAAAAAATTAACAACAAAATTCGGAATTAGTTGAAGGCAACAATATTTCTAAGTGTTATATATTTCTTTAGAGTTATTTAATAGCAATTAATAGTTGAAAAATAATGCAAGAAATATAAAATTTGTTCATATTTTGAATGTGTTTTCAATTTGTATTTTATACAATTTTAATTTGATTTGAGTTTTTGTATATATTTTATGATAGTATAGCCATCTTTTGCCTTGTTATTTGATTTATTTTTATTTATTTTTTGTTTTTTTTTAATTATTATATTTTTTGTTTTTACTTTTTGATCTATATTTAAAGCTTATTATATTTTAAACTTATTATTTATTGATTTATTTATTTAGCTTTCATAAGTTAAGAATAATAAGTCCTTTTTTAAGAAATATCCTGACAACATCTCCAACTTTTTGTGTGGCTTTTGTTTGGCTTTTTGTTTTTGTGGTTCTTTTTGGCTTTCCTCAAATTTTTCTTTAGAGGGCGTGACCCACCTTCTTTTCTTCTTTTTAAAGCATTTTTTTTGTGCCTTGTTCTGTGCGCTCTTTTCCAATTCTTTCATTTCGAGTCAAGTGCATTCTCAAGTCTCTCCTCTTTCGATTGCCGGCTGCTGCGGATTACGCGCCAGTGCATTCGAATGCCTGGCATTTGCATTAACAACAATAACAACAACAACAATGGGTGGGAGGGGGGAGCAACAAGGATATTGTTAGCCATATGGCAGTCGGTATTGCGAATTGCTTGAGCTGGGGCCTGGGATGATCCGGCCTGTTGGCTGCCCAACAAGCCGCTAACAATCAAGTGCACAATTGCCCCAAAGAACGACAAAGGAAGGGAGGGGGGAAAGCCAAGTCTGTCCTGAAACAGAGGCCAAGAGAGGGGAGGGTGGGTGTGGGGGGTACACACGCAGATTGCCAGGAATGCCATTAAATTGTGGTTTATTAGCCGCAATTCGGTCGGTCGGTGGGACTCACATTTAGTCTGTTATTTATATTAAAGCGATTAATGTAATATGAATAAAAATATAATTTAAATGATTTGACTCTTTACCTTGTACCTGAAAGGGTCTAGAAATAAACATAATTTCTTCCCTGTCTTCTTTTGTTTTTTTTGTCTCTTTAAATAAACATTTTTGTAGAATTCGATTTGTTATCAAAGAATGCTAATGTTTGGCTCATCTTTAAAAGCTGTTGAATTTCAATCTGGTAGCCGGGAACCCAGAGCCAGACCGGGACCAGGACCCCAGCTACTACTTTATGGCACACGTCCGCTCCTTTATCCAATTATGAATTTTTGTCATTACGCGCCATGGCAATGGCAATGGCAATTGCTGCTTCCGCAGGTTGACTTCGTTCTCCATGGCCCGCTGTCCGACCATCCATCCCATTACCATTTCCAAACCCACTTGCCATCCCCACACCCACTCCCATGGCTTCCCTCTGCGGCGACAAAAAACGAACGCAAAAATCTCATTATGATTTCATTTCGTTCAAATGAAGCTCTCGTGCTGGGACTCCCGCTCGGCAATGGCATCCGCGGAGTCTTCTTCGACCTTGTCCAGCTGCCCAGCGGGTGGGCACTTGCCCAAACCACCAAGTTCTTAGTTCTCATTCCCATTCCTTCGGGCTCATGTGTTCCTTGGCTGTCCGGCAATTGCCGCTATGGGGCAAATATACCGCGAAAGATATAGAAAAAAGTCAAAGCAATTCGGCACCGCAGATTAAAATACTCTAAATATATAATAATATATTATTAGGAAAGAATATTAAATATTAAATCAAAATATTTAAAAATCATTACATTAATATCCTTTTAAATCCTGCATAAATAAATTTAAATAATGGAAATTGAATTTTAAAAAGGATCTCTAAGCTTAATTAATAGATTTTGTTGTATTAAATGTGCATACAAGTCAGTTTTTATTACATAAACAACCAAAGCTAGTCACAGTTTTTGATCTACAATCAAAGTACATCAAAAAAAAAGGCATTTTACAATGCTTTTGTCTTTATATTTTAAATACTTTTTGAGTACTTAAAGTCTATAAATTGAATTCCGTTTGTAATCTGTGCAGTGCTAAGCACAATACCCTCTGTGAGTATATGAAGGGAGGCAGGAGGCAGGAGGCAGGAGGTGAAGCTGTTCCTGCCGCGGCTGCCGTGGACAACGGATAAGGCGATAAATTTATTTTAAAATAAAATTTACTTCCCCAATGTCGTCTTCCCTTCCCCCCCTCCACACACACAACACCCTCGCCTGTTTAATTTTGTTTGCTTGTCGGGCGCAGGAGGAGAGATCCTGTTTAAATATGTATTTTCTGCTTGCGTTTTTTTTTTTCGCCCCGTTGTTATTGTTGTACCTTCTGCTTACCTTAACGGCAAAAAAATATTGTTGTGTCCTGCACCGTATTTAAATTAAAATGTTATTTATGTCAGCTGTTTGATTTCTTAACTTGGCCGGCGCGCCGCCCCATGCAACCACCAAAGCGACCAAGAGTCACCAAGCCACTGAGCCACCCACAGTCCCCCTCCCGTTTTCCCCATTTTCCTGGGACCGCTTTCTTTACTTTCTTTCTTTTTTTTTGTGTTCACAGGGACAGCGCGCATTATTTTCCTCGTTTCATCATTTTATTTATATTTTTTTTTTTTTCTTTGGGCCGCTTTCCTTTTGTTGTGTTTTTAGAAGAAGTCGCCGGGCAAGTAAGCGGCTTAGTTAGTGTTAAACGGCTGGTAGCGATGCGAAAAGAAATTTAGATAGGGAAAATGGGTGGAAGGGGGAAAATCCATTGTGGGAAAGTCTGTTTATATTTTTACAATTGCGATATGCACTAATTAGGAGAAATATTTGACTAGTTTGGGTAGTTTACGGAGCATTTCATTATGGAAAAGGAAGGATATTGAGGCTTTACATATAATTTTAAAGGTTATTTATTCCTATCCTTTATTTAATCCCCACAGCCGTTGTTTGTAATTTATTATATGCTTTTGTAATGCTTTAATAATTAAGCCAAGTAAAGTCCTTGTATTTAGATGATCCCTGATCCCCCGAAAACCCAATCGATGGCCCCAACAACACCTTGAAGCGAAACAAAGGACTCTACACACACACACACATATACACACTCCCACAGACACATGACTATTTGGGTTTGTTTTTGGGCAAGGAAAAGGGCGGCAGCAAGTGTGCGGCTCATTTGTCAGTTCGTTCGCTTGGATAATTGTCCTGCGATAAACAAAATTAGCAGCAATTTACGCGAAAATAGCAGAATGCCTATATATATCCTATATATATATATATGTGACGGGGGTTATAAGGACGAAAATGGAATGAAAATGGCCAGAGAACGGCGACAAATGCCATCAGCAGCGTCATCAGGACAAAAACACATTTCACCCGACGTCCTTGTATGTGTCGTTCCTCTCCCCCCCTCTCTGCTTATATCCTGGATTCCGTTTGGGGGTCGGGGTAACCTAACCCAAATTTATAGTGTCAGGATATTCATGTGTCGTCTCTCGCTGGAAGATGGAGCCAAAGCCCCCGGATTCGGTCGGTGGACCCTTCAACATTCGTTATAGTTTTGATGAGTGGCATTAATGAGTCGTCTCTCTGTCTGCGTCTGTTTGCCGGGTGCCGGGTCTGCCGGATCCGACGTTGTCATCTTCGGGGGTTGGTTGACATTAATGACACCCACACATGGCATCCAATTTGACAGTCAACACGACGACAAATTAGTGAAATCACAACTGCTGCAACGCGCCCTGCCATGGCATGGCATATCCCACCATATCCTTGCCACTAACCAAGTTAATTTCGCCATCGCCCATCCGGCATTAAAGTCACGCAGCAGTTCCAAAAAAAAAAAAACAAAAACAAAAAACACTTAAAAAGCCAGTCGGTAGCCCACTTTCAACAACCCACATAGTGGGAATCCTTCTCACTTTAATCATTTTTTTATGGAGGTGAAAGTTAATATTTGTTTTATTTCCGGTTACTGAAAAATTAAAAATTATATAATAAATTTAAATTTAAAAAAGATTTTGATAATAATGCTACAGGTTTTGAGTTCTATAAATCTGAAATAAATCTGAAATCCTGAGTACTTGGATTCCTTTCCATTCCATTCGCTTTCCCCCCCCCCCCCATGTGAGTGGCGTCAGCTGGCATCCTGGCATTGACCAAATAGTAAAATCAGGACACATCTCTCCTGCTCTTGCTTTTGGCCAGCGATAGCTATCGACAGGAATCGAAATGTAGTGGCGGGCCATGAGTTATTTATGGCTTTTAAGTGACAGCCAGATCGGCTCACAGAATCTGGAATTGGAATTTGGAGCTCCCAAGCTGTCATCTTACATATGGAGATTTATTTCCCGGCTGCTAAGCGCATTTGTAAGCATTTTTAATAGAGTCCAGATACCAGAATGCGGGGTGGTTCAACTACAGTGGGTTAAGTGGCCAAGCGAGTGGGGTGGAGTGGCGTAGGCCTAAGGCAGTCAACAAATTTTGGTTCAGATTTAACGCTGAGATTGTAACAAGATTTTCACGAACACTTTATGAACAAACAAGGCACAATTCTCCAGGGAGGGGGGAAAAGCTTAAAGTTTCCTTGGGCCACTAAAGGCGGCTTCTTAAAGATGTTAATGTTATAGGAAATTTTTTATACAAAAGTAAAAGCTTGCTTATTTTATTTTTTATATTTTCTCAGCCTTAACTTTTATATCATTTTTCTTTATTTTAGTTGTAATATTAGCATTCATAATTAATAAATTAAATACGTTTAAGAAGAACCTTCTAATTGATATTCTCCTTCGGCCAAGTAGCATCTCGATAAAGCCAAGATAAAGCCATTTTGGCCAAGTTCATCGAAGCTGGATAACTCCTTCGTTGCAAGTTCAATATTTGACTTTAAGCCAAGACGGGGACAGGTGCCGGCATATGGCAGACTTTATCAAGGGATGCGACTGCCACAAAGGAGATTTCGTTCCCAAAATCCTGCCTCCCCTCTCCTCTCTCTCGCATGTGTGTGTGGTGGAGAATTTTACTTAATTTTATTATAAAACCAAAGAAGGCCAGAACGAGGGAGCTACCCTCCGAATTTGCCCCTGCAGCTGATAAGGCAGCAGCAGGAGCAGCAGCGTCTTGTGACTTTGACTTTAATGACTGGATTTATAGGTCCTTGGAGATAATCTCGGCCACCGAGCTGCACACACTCCATCTATACGTATATCTCTCTCTATCTCCCGCTGTATATATATATATATATATATATATATATATAGAAAAATAGCTGCTGTTTTGTTTACCAAAGTGAACTGGGAGTGGGCTGGGAGGGGTGGACAGAGGAAGACGTCCTCGTTGTTACAGGGTAATTAACATCAAAGCCCCGACAAAGCTCATAAAAAGAAGCCAGCAGCTAGAGAGCTGGCGAGATAAACAAGCTCACATGCGAGGACTTCTCTCGGCAGGAGAGGACAAAGCGCCGGGAGGAAGTGTGGTCCCCTGGTCCTTGGTCCTTTTAGAGGGAGGTAGTTTGGGGAAAAGGAGAGTTCGAGTTGGAGTTGGAGGTCATCAACTTGTCTGGAGTGACGACGTGAGCGTTTGGCGACTATTTCCCAAGCTCCTGTTCCTCTGAAATAATGTTGACAGCGCCAAAAAGGATGAGACACACACACACGTATCCTGGATAGTGAAAATGGGATGGAACGCACATGTTTGAAGCAATTAAAATCAGATAAGTTATAGAAAATGGCCTGTCGACGACATTTAGATATAGCGAAGCTTCCAAAAAAAAAAGGAGAGAGAAAGAAAGAGAAATGTGCATGTCCTTGTGGCACTAAGAATTTCGGATATGTGTCGTATATTTCCTGGATATGTTTATATTATTTTAAATTAAAATAATAAAATAATACAAATTTTTTACAACATAACAAAGTTTTCAAATAATTCAATATTAAGCACGATATCTTAGGATATCTTTGACTTTGCCTTAGGTGTCTATAAATATTTTTTTTTATAGTTTAAAACAAACTTTTTCGTATATATAGATTTGCTATCTTCAAACATTTCAATTTTTAAAACCTTTAATTGGTTTTACCAATTTATTTAAATTATTTTTAATTTCTATTAAGAGTTCTAACGGTGGTGTCATATGGTTACAATTGGGCAAAACAAAGATAGCTTTGGAGACATCGGTCCCGTGTCCTTTCCGCTCCTTTATATCCGCATGTCTGCCTCGGTCCATTTCCCACTCCTCGCTTCTCTCTGTTGTCTTCCGTTATGTTACGTTACGTTTGTCACGCCGCCTTTTGTCCTTCATCCCGCTTGGAAGGCCTTTTCCGTTTTTGGCTGACAACCGCTTCACGTCGTTGCCTTTGCCATAATGAATTTCAACGAACGGCGAATGGCGAACAGCGAACTGCAAAGTGCCAGCACAAAGTGACAGCCAAACGAGCAATCTCCATATATCTCCGTGTGCATATCTATGTACATATAAACTTCAGTATCATACATACATATATTCAGGGGCGTATCCTAGAACTGAGGATCCTTTTAAATAATCACAAATGAATATTAAAATACACAAAGTTTAGTTTCTAAATAAGGCCATTTTTGATCAATTCTCTCGATATATTTTACGCCCTTTTTGACCTTTGGTAACTCCAAACTGATCTCTGGAAAACCTACTCCTTTTGCTACGAAACCTGGCCATCCCCTTTGCGTCGCGACGCCTCTGTTTCTAATATCCACCTTTCCTGTGTGTGTGTGCGTAAAGGTGTGAAATATTTTTCGGGTTCAAATGATGGTAAACATGGAGACATGGCATTTGTGCAATCCGCACAATCCCCCAAACAATCCCCAGCTCCTGGGATTCCCAACTCACAAGCCCAAACTCCCAATTGCAGACTCCAATTGGAATCGCAAGAGGGTCCTGCGGACGGGCGGCTGTTGGTTGGTAAAGTGGAAAGCGCTGATGTATTCATGGCCTTGACGTTAACGGAGTGACAAAGTTCGCACCCTTCAGATGCAGATTGGCAGTGCGAGGGCAGTGAGAGAAAAATAATGGAGGGATGACGAATATTGAATACCCTCGACTGTTGTTTAGTTTACCTTAAAAACTTTAAAATAGTAATTTTAATATTATTTTTGGGATCTAAAGAAACAAGAGACTAACTCCGGGAAGCCTAGCAGTTTATAATAAATAAATCACTAAGAAAATCTACTGGTTTTAATCCTGAATACAATATTTATGTTAAAAAAAAATAAAAGGTTTTTTTTATAAGATTGATAACAAATTTTAACTATAAAATTTAACATTTTTTGGATTGTTAATACATTTTTCCCACTAACCAATAAACTCCATAAATACATACACCCCACAGAGCAATAAAAAAAGAAAACAGCCACCTTAAAAAATTCGCACGCTCTTGTTATCGTAATTTGTGTGTGTGTTTGTGCGAGGTCCTGCGAGAACACAAGATTGAGTTGGCGGAAAGTGGGGGAACAGGCTAAACCAAAGCATGAATCCTTGGGATTCCTTAGTGCGCCATTCGGACAGCTCGAAGGTGAGATTATTTTCAAAGTAGGCGGACGCTAAGCGATGTCCTTGGCGCTTAATGATGTCCTTAAATGGGACTTCTGAATTAGGCACTTGTGTTTGGTTCATAAACCCGATTTGCTTTTTTTGTAAGGAGATTTCTTAGAGAAGGAGAACTGCTGGAAAATATATTTAATTAATTGTTACATTAGAATTATGAACAGTTTGGTTTCATCGCTAAAGCAAAAGAATGATTTTTTCTATTATTTTCCTATTTTATTTTTAATTATTTTCCTGTTTCTATTATTTTCCTAAGGCAGCTGCTATAGGATAAAGTCGTCCGATTTTAATAAAATTAATACTAAATTTTATAATTAATAATAAAAAATGGTGAGATCTAAGATTTGATAAACATGTAGTATTAAAAAGTATTATGAAAGCGAAATTTAAATAATTTAATTATATTTTAATTTTTGACACTGTTGAAATAATTCAACAAAATATGCATTGTCCAGAACATGGTTAATGAGATAAAAACCTACACAGCAAAGCTTTCCAAATTGAAATTGGTGTATTTTTGGCCAAAATATAATTTTTCGTTTTTGCAACTTGTCATTTAAAATTTAAGAACATAGCTAGGTTGATTCTGCTATTAATGCTGATCAATAATATATAGGTTTATGTGATTGGAAATGACTAATTTACTGGTAATAAATATTTTAAAACATTTCTTAAAAAGCTCGTAAGATCGAAAACGCCATCTAGCGGCCACTGCTTGAACTACAGCTTGTTGGCGAGAGGAAAGAGAGGGAAAGATTTGCTCGTTCTGCACTCCTTCCCTCTCTCTTCTCTCGACCAAAAGTTGTAGTTCAAACTGTGGCCGGTAGATGGCGCTTTTTAACTTACGGCCCTTTAAAAAAATGTATTTTCTAGTTCGTTGCCTAAGTCTTTTGATCTTAATTTTGGCTGCGATTATAAATTTAGTTAGATGAATGCAATGCAGTGAAGGAGTCATTTCCGACCCCATAAACTCTATATATTCTTGATCAGCATTAACAGGAGAATCGATAGCCAGTTATAAAATTTTAAATAGCAAATCGTAAAAATGAAAAATCACATCTTGGCCAAAAATACACAAATTTTAATTTTGAAAGTATTTGTTTCTGTTTTTTCTAGCCAAGTTCTTGACAAATAAATATTTTTAATAAAATCAGCCGCAGTATTTGTATTCGGAATGGTTAATTCTTTGGTTAATTATTTTTATTATCTAGTATAGTATTAAAAACTAAAATAAGATTGATTTTTTTCATTAAGCTTATTTAAAAACAAACCTTCTTATTATTTTGCCCAGTAGTGTACATAGCGTATGATACAAAAGCCATCCTCAATTTAGGAATTTAAAGGACCTTACATCGCCTTGGGCTTCCTAATTGAGCAACTTCTTTTAGCGGGCTATATCCTCTTTATTTTCCAATACAGAGAAAGCGAAGAAGAGAGTTTTGCCATCAGCATTTCAAATTGCCAGACAGGCTCATGCTGGATATATCCATTTTCACATTTCTACATTTCCATTTTTGTTGCCACTTGAGCTGCATCATCAGTGTTATCCACATTCGCTTGTTGGTTTTTCCAGCCGCTTAACAATTTTTTGCAGTTCGTTTTTCCAGGATCCCTAGAATTTGCAGTTGCAGCCTCGCCTCCTTATTGTCCTGACAGGCTTTTGTTGATTTCTAGCTGACTGGGTTCCACTTTGCTCGTTTCTTGCTTTCTCTGCTTTCTTTTTTCTCTCTTACCTCCTCTCTCCATTTTTTTTTTGATTTGTTATTATTTTTTTGTGACCCCATGGCCACCTTCTACTACTTTTTTCATCACAAAAACACGTCCTGCGGCTGAACGAGACAGAGTGCGGGAGAGGCAGAGCGAGAGAGAAAGGCATCTGGCAATTGCCGACTTCTGATTGGACACATCCCTGCGACACCCACACACATGCGGCACCCACACACACACACGCACTGCCGCAGGAGGAGAAATCATATATACATATATTTTGCACACATTTATATCCTGGCCACTCGGAGGCTCCACCCACAGCAGTGAGTTTCGTCCTTATGTACTCACTCGTGTGCCACATAGGAGCCCCCTGTCCTTCCGCTGACGTGTGTGGAATCCTGCTCATCCCTCCCTCCCTACACACACACACACACTCCCCCTCTATATATATCCTTCCAATAGAACAGATAAATCGATTCCGCTTTTAGAAAGCTTAATCCCACACACACATTCTGTTGTTTTCACATTCATTTAGTTGATTTGTTGCCAGAGAAGCAAGCAGAAACAGCAAAAACAAAAAAAAAAATAATGCTTATAATTAAATTAAACATAAAACATTGCGCCATGGCACATGGCATTTTATTTTAATCAAAGTTTGTCCAACTTTTTCCGGCACTGAACACGAATTTGTCACACAAGAAGGCTTTCAGTCTTTTGGTCTCGGTGTCGGTCTGAGTTTCTGTTTTTTTTTTTTTTGTTATAAAACAATTTCTTTGTTTCTGCCTATAAAATAATTTCTCCTAACTATTAGGGAGTTTCATAGAGTTAATTTTAATAAAGGGAAGTATATATCATAATAAAAACCGAAAGATGAGTAGATCAGATCGGAACTGGCATTTTAAATCTGATACTAAGCTTCATAATTTTTTTAGATTATTGTTAAAAAAAAAAATAAAAACAAATCATTGCAAAAATGAAACAATTGTTTGGGTTTATCGACTTATAGATAACATTTCCTCCCTGTTTGCTTTTGTTCTTTTCTTGGGGGGACGCGAGGGTGGGTTAATGGATAGTGGGTTATGGGTTATGGGCTATGGGTTGGGGGTTGGTGGGATGCGGTATCCTGAAATAAAGACTAATTTAACATTCCGCTGGCAATTCGCCGGCAAGTGGAGCACGAACACACGGCGGCACGAACTGAACTTAATGCGATCAGAAGCCTAAGGTGCGCCTTTCGACCGGGAACTCTTCTGGCCAGGCCAGTAACTGGTGGTAGTGGCTGCTAACTGGTATCTTCTCGCTGGCATTTGGAATGAGATTGGTGTGTGGGGTATTGGTCCTCGAACCTGCTGATAATCCTGGTGAAAAGTTGAAAAGAGCAAAGGGAAATGATTTCATTACCAGACACGTCCAAGAGCACTGCAGAAAACATTTCATATTTGTAATTGCCGATTTCTATATTACTTTTAAACGAAAAATAAACTAAGGGTATTTTAATCTTAATCTTAATTTATATGTGCAAAAAAGAACTATGTTCTGCCTGATAATTTCAATATTTTAACATTAAAAATTATAGTTTTCTATACCTTAAAGTAGACAATATTTTCGATATAATATGATGTAGGATTTTTACTATCAATTAAATTAAAGAAATATATCAATACAGTATTCTTGTTCCTTACTTATTTCTCCTTTATTTTATTCTCCCTATTTCTTCCTGTGCATTTTTTTTTGGAGGCGGAGGTCTTTGGCCAAAAGTGTGCGAAAAGTCTTAACGCCGAGCGTGTCACGTACGCTTTTATTAAGCCCGACGAGCGTCGAGCGGTGGCATCGGCATTGATTACCAATTCAGCGGTCATCTAATCACGGACGGGTCGGCGGAACGTGCCACCGCCTCTCCCATATACTTACTGTTACCTTCTTAATTTTATTTTGTTTTTTTTTTTTTTTTTTTTTTGGGAGCAAACTCTCAGATGCCATTGATGGCAGCTAATTAAAACACACTAAAAGCTGGCTTCAAAATGACAGCAAAAAAAACTGAAAACGGATGAAATCAATTCGAGAATAAGTTTAATCATAAATTATATATAAAATGTTTAATTTACATTAAATTTCAGAAATCAAATTAAAATAAAGTATTTATATTTTCTATATTATATTCAATATATCATGTCGGACTTCGAAGTCTGCCTTGGATACTGGATATCTCATAGCCGATCATCACTATCTTCTCTAGCTTTCGTACTTGTTTGCTATTCATTCGAATTTGGGTAGCTTCATCACACTCATCCATGCTCAAGTTATGAGGCATAATTTGTGTAAGCGCCAAGTGTCGCCCATCCTCGCCCAGCTTTTAGTTCCAAAATCCCAATCGCTGTCCCAATCCTCGCGAGCTGCCTGTAAGCTGTGAGCTGTGCTCCTCGCAGCGACAAATGCGGCGGCAATTTAGTTAATTGCCTGCAATTATCCTAATGAGCGCCTTGCCTTCATGGCCGATGTCGCTGCCGTCGCCGTTGCCGTTGCCGCCGTTGCCACCATCCCCGTTAACCCTCCTCCGCGGCCATATATCTTCTCCCTTGGCTGACTTATGTATTGTATTTATGACCTTATGGCGTTTTGCCATGCATAAAACAATTAATGCAACAACAAGAGTCACGTTTATAGCAGATATACACACATTGTTCATAATTAGACAAGTTTCGCTTCAGCGATAAATGGCAATCTGATTGAACCAGGCATCAATCACCGATTTCAGCCATGAACTGTAGGGAGCTACAGAGTAACTCAAATAAATAAATTAATTTTTATTTAAAACATTGAAATCCGTAAAGTCTTTAGTTTATTCTTTGTCTAAAGCTTTTCCTCAACCGGAAACAGGGCTACCTTCATGTCAATTGCAGGAATAATGGCAATTTCCTTGCCTTACATTAACATAGTTCCTCTCGATCGCAGTTCGAACACAGCTCAAAATGCAATTTAGTCAAATTTGATGATGTGAAGCAAAGCCATTTAAGGCGCACACACAAGGACACGGCCACAAGGACTCGCATGTGCTCCTGACATGCCGTTAGTCATGTGAGCTTCGTCCCAAATGACATGCCATTTAATGTTAAACTTTAATGTTTTCTTGTAAGTGAAGTCATAATTTTGTCAAGCGGCGTGAATGTGTGTTTGGCTCCAGCTCCTTGAGCTCCTTGGGCACCGCTACAAAACCAGCCTCCCACATTCGGATCCACATCGAAGGCTAGCACAGGTGGCATTATTTACGCAGTTCGCTTCGCTTTTCTTGTTTTCACTTCTGAGACACTGAAAGAAATACCGAGAAAGTATATATTTTTGAAATATGCAAGTAAGTTCTATTTTATAATAGCAATTTAAGTAGAATTCTATAACCTCTGACATATATTTTTTATATATTTTGTAATGCCATAGAGATATCCTAGTTTTTACTTGCCTTTTTCTTCCCGTGCTCCATCTTTACCTTTTCTAGAGTCGGCGGCCGTCTGCTGTTATTTATATGTTTGCAGTCAGTCCATTTCAAGGGAGGTGAGGCGGGGTGAACTGCTGGGTGCTGGGGGCTGGGGGCCGGAGGTTTCTGCGCGTTGACTGTAACGACCTCATGAAATAATGCGCCAAGTGGCGTCCTCGTTTTCATCGTTGTTTTTGTCGCCGCCGTCGCCCAAAGTGTTTTATGCCATAATATTTATCCGGGCGTGTGTGCGTATGCCCCTCATTATGGAAATCGTGGATTTGCCAAATGCTTGCACGATCATTTGTCATTCTTTTTAACAGTCTCAGTCTCAGTCTTAGAGCGTCTGGTATCGCGCTGACATCCATTCCCCCCTCGGAGCTCTGCTTGTAAATTATTGAAAATTGCGGCAAGGGCGACTCTGGGGCATCATGAATGAAATATAAGCCAAAGCCACCGGCTGTCATAGAGCGGCTTTAGTCGCTAAGTGGCGACTCCTTGTTGTCGGAGGGTGTAAATACACATGTACATGTATATATATGTGCGATTTTTCTTGATTTTTGATGGTGACACTTGCTTCGTACTTTTATTTTTTTTTTCTTTTTCGGTTAAATTGCAATCGAGTGATTGATCAGCCATAAAATGGAAACGAAATCTGTAGTTTGGGAATACACGAAATATCTTTTCGCCACAAACTTGGTAGGAATTCACTTTGCCAACTTGTTCAATAATGCATATGGGTTCGAATCGCACCTTGGAGAGTGGGAGGCGAGTGGTCTTAAAGGCTATTTTTTTGGGGGAAGCAATATAAATGACGAAAAGTCCTCAAAATATCGCTTAATCGCATACAGGATTTCCGAATTTAAAGAGCTTTTTAGTCCGTGGTTTTCCTACTGCGCTCACCTTATGTTAATTTTATTTATAAATACTCTTAGTAATTATGTTTTTTTTTTTTTATGGAAATTTTCCCTTAACTTCCCTTCAATTAAATTTTCATTGCCTCGTTTTCCGCTTACGCACTTTGTCAAAAAGTCGTCGACTTGTATCGATTTTCATGCCCGCTCCTCTGGCGGTCCAGGCCACGCCCTTCTCCATCGGCGGGACGCCCACTTTTAGGAGTTTTTGAGGCGCATTGAACGAACTTTTCAAAAACACAAACACAAAACTTCTGAGGTCTATAAAACCATGGCTGTCTGAAGAAGTTTTTAAAAAAAAAAAAACAAGAAACAAAAAACAAAAAGTGCTGCGAAACTTTTGCGACGCACTAAATGTTATCATTTTTGTTGCTTTTCTTGTTGTTCGCGGCGGCGTCTAAGCTAAGCATAGAATCAAAATAACAACAGAAAAAAAAATATATATATATTTAAAAAATAGGCCAAGCTGCACGCAACTCTTTAAAGGCCCCCGAATCCATATTCCCGAACCCTCCCTCCGCCGCCCTCAAAAAGTTTGCAATTAGGTATTGTCAAAAGTTTGTTGTTTGGGAACTTTGGCGACGGTTCTCGGCCTAATAATAATATGGGGGAAATGAGTGTCCTTAAGTTTTTAAAGAGCGAAATGGAAATCAGTTGATCGCTTGGTTTTGGGTAACATCCAAACAGCTGTTGGAACGGAATGGAATGAAGCGGCTCCTGGGAACGTTGTGGAATGCACCAGGATTTGAGTGGAAATAAAGGGATTCCCCGATTTCCCAAAGACCCCCCCCTTTCAGACCAAAACTTTTGTCTCAAAACAAAGTTTGCCGCCGCCGCCAACGTGGCAAGTTTTGGATGGAAAGGGAATGTGGGAGAGGGGTTAAGAAGATGGAAAATGGGAAAGAAACAAAGAACAAGAGCAATTTAAGCCTTTCACTTTTAACATTATCGCAGCTGTGTTTGTTGGCGGTTAGATTCTTCTCTTTTTGTTTCTAATGAAATGCCCGGCGGTGTATAGGGCAAGGGCAGTACCCTCGTCAATTAAATTAAATAATAATAAAAATATTGAAATAGATAAAATGTAATAATAATAATTTAACAAAAATATATACAAAATTTTTGCTTAGTTGGTTGCTATTTTATTTCTTAATTTCATAACTCCTTGCTCTTTTTTTGCTGACTGATCATTCTCCTAGGTTTATGTAGAAGTTTGTTGCTGAATTCGAAGAATAATAATTGTATTCTGTTTCATTCATTCGTTCTTTTTCTGCTTATCCCAAATTTCTAGTAGAAATCTCCATAAAATATTTTAATGCAACCATTAATTGATACCATCATTCCTCCAAGTCCCATTCCTAGGGTATTTGCGGATGAGTCATAACTGAAGACTTCCTGATCCGGGTTTTTTTTTGCGGCTGGTAACTTTGCTTGGGTCAAAGTTCAATGCTCGACGCGACGTCGCCCGGCACTTTTTGTGTTATTTTGTATAAAATTTTGCTTAAAACTGGCGTAAGTTTAATTTTTTCTTGCCCAACTTTAGAACAAAGTTTCCGCTTTCACTCCGCCTCTCTGTCTCTGTCTCTCTCTCTAGTAGAAGTTGGGGGCGAAGGGGTATATATATATATATATTTGTTTTTTTTTTTTTTTGGCACGCCTTAAAGTTTAGTTGCTGGCCGCCAGGCCGCCGCCGCTGCCGCCATACGCAAAGTTCTTTGGGATTTTTCTTTTACAGTTACTTTTACCCAGTGTCAAGGTCATTGCGAAGTTTTGTTGTTATCGCAGTTGTTGTTGTTGTTGTTGCAGCTGCTCATTAAATGCGTAGCAGAAACAAATCCGTAGAAGAAGAAACTTTTGCAGGAGAAGTACACCACGGATCAAGGTCACCAGAGGCATTATAACCCGATTCCCGCTCAGAACTTTTAGCGCCGCCATCAACTTTTGCCAGTCCCCCTCCGTCCTCCTCCTATTTGAGTTTGTAAAGGAAGCGGAATGAAGCTGCTACAAATATGATTTAGGAAAGAGTTTTCCCCGTCTTTTTTGTTTTTAATATTTTCTTAAAATTTAGAATTCTTTTTGTTTACCTTTGGGGGAGTTTTTCTTAGTCAAATAATTCTTATAAATAATTTCTGTTGCAAATAATTATTTATTTATTGCCAGTGACGCATGCTTTAAAATAAATTAAATTTAAATTTAATGAATGCATAAATCTAAAACCTTTTACAATGTTTAAAAGAAGCTTAAAATGCTCACTATTTAGCCATTAGAAACTGTTACCGAATCTAACCTTTGGGTGTCCTGGTTAGTCCTCTTTTTTGTACCCGAGATTAGCCGCAAAAGAAAATAAAGGTTTTCCTATTCCACTCAACAAGTTCAATTTTGGCCACCAAAAGCGACGGCAACATAATCAAGAGGAGATTATGTAATTAGTCTGCAGCTGATTGATGAGTCCTGGCAGCTGTGAGCCAGGACGAAAGTGTCCTCTTGCTCAGCAGCAGCAGCAGCAGCAGCAAATCCGAAGGCAATCAGGGGCCCAGGCCTTGTGATAAAATTTAAATATAGAGAAAGTCCTTCCGTCCTGCCAGCGTTCATTTTGCGGACGGTAAACAAACAAATAAAAACAAGATTTTCCCTTGGTCCCCCGTCCGGGCTCATCAGTGGGAAGGCATCAACCACCGAAAGGCGCTGATGATGAGCTCGGAGGGAGATGAAGTGGAAGGGCAGGTGGGGCGACAGCGGCGACGGCGATGGCGGCTCATCCACTTGTCTGAAAATGTCACAAAGGACTCGCCGAGTCGGCTTTTGTGTCCGGTAAAACTTTATTAAGGATATGCAAATATCCTTAATTCGAAAATGATTTTTAATAGGATCGAATGGAATTAGTTTATTACTTTTAATGAATTTTTTATGTCGCCCCCGCCGTGGCCAGAGAGCAGAGCAGAGACCTGGATCCTTCGTCCTGCCGTCCCAGCGTCCATTGCCGGCTTTTGTTGCGCATGAATATAATGGATTTCATTTGGCCGATTGGCCGGGGATATCCTCTAAAAGCCAATCACGTGGTTTTCACAGCAGCGAGCGCCGAAGGAAAGGACAAAAAAATCCTTGAGGGAGCTCTGGCAAGGACAACTCTTGGGTCGTGCCGTGTCCAAGCAAGACTAATGGTCGGTCTCCGCTTCACCACCCCTTTCCCGTGCCATCCCGTCCAAGCCAACTAATTTGCTTGCAGATGATTTATTGATTTAAGAGCTCCCCCACTCCCCCTCACTCCCATTCACATTGGAAAATCCCTCGCATCTCTTTCGAAGGTCCTTTGTTTATTTTGCTATTTTTATTTCTCACTGGATTTTTTTCTTGCAGTCTCTTTTTTTTTTAATTTTTTGAAGGCAGCTAATTGATTTTCTCTGCCAGCTAATTTCCATTGGAAAAGAGTTTTTCCCTCCCCCCTTTTGGCATCTGCCGAACCTCTTTGTGGTAATTAACATTTTTGTGTCGTAAATCAAAGGACTTTAAGTCCAATGACTTTAAAGAGAAGGAAAATGCATCAAATGTCTTATTAGTTCTGATTTTATTTGTTCAAGTAGGAAAGTGCTGAGGCCTTGGGTTTATGTTTAAGAAATTTGGGAAACACGCTTAAATAAAATAATATTTAAAAAATAAAACAAACAAGTATTACGCTTAATTTATATTAATTCCCGAATACCCTGCGTTTCGCTAACCGAACTCCATTAATAACCCCATCCAGAAACCAATTTGCCATCGATTGTCTACGTCAATTCCATCAAAAGTTTCAATTTCCAAAGAAAATGTTTGACTAATAAAAGGAGTAAAACTGGGGAGAGGGGTGGTATAGAAAGGAAGCAGGTATATGGGGAAAAGGACCTGCTTTTAGTTGGCAGTCACAAATTGTTGGCTCATTTCGATAATGGCGGAAAGACCTGGCTATTTTGTTGATTTTCCAAAATTCATTTGAAGAAATTACAAAATTTATTATGCCTCCCCCTCTCCACGAAGCTGAAGCGAAATTTGTCAAGCTGGCCAAATGTCCTGGCCAAGTCCCCGGATCCTTGTTGTTGTTGTTGTTGTTGCCAAGCAAATGCCGCTGTCCGCAAAAACCCAAACACGTATTTTCAATTATTTCCGTGCCAACGTCAACGTTGAGGTAGACGGCCACGTCCTGGGTAGTCCTCCCCCTCCCCCCTGCCCCCTTCCACAATCTTCTATGGATTTCCATGTTGCAGTTGCCATCGGTGTCCCGTGTCCGGAGCCCGGACTTTCCTGATATCGATGAGGCAGAAAGTCCGGACAGAAGCTTATGGAAAATTTCGTATGCAAGACATATTTGGCCAAGAAACAAAAGCCAACACGCCATATTCTTAGCCTTCTTACACGGCAAACAAAGGGGATTACATTGTTGTTTATTTTCGCAGAATATTTCATTAAAAAATTAAAAAATTTTAAATTGAAATTTCAACAATTTCTATATGAAAAGAGGTTATCAATTTTCAAATAGTTTCTTATTTGCCTGAAATGTGTTTCTCTGTGCAGATCTTTTCCATTTTATCACCTTCAACGCTGCGTTGTCCTGGCCATCCTGTCATCGTCCCGTCATCTTGGCCAGAATGTAGTCATTGCAATCTACTTAATCATTTTGGAGAGAAGACAAGGACGAGTTGAGTCTCATGAAGTCTCAGAGTTCCGTGTGGCATTCGTAATTTTGCAGTAACTGCAGAGAAGGACGACGAGAAGGAGGAGGGGCAGTTGTCCGTGTCCTGGGTCCGGGCAAAATTCCTTAATTGTTCCGGTTAGCCGCACAATCCATTCTGTGCATTTTACATTTTAACCTCAGCATCTACGGCGACAGGAGTCCTCCAGGTGCCACTGACACTACTCCTTCCGTCCGTGGCTGGGGCAAAGGTAAACCACAGAAATACAAATCAAATTTTGTTGTGCGGCTCTCTCGAGCTCATGCTCCTTTTCCATATTCCACTCCACCCGCCCTCTTCTGGCCGTTGTCCTGGAGCTGTTGCTAGTTGCTGTGCTGTTTGGATCCCATTCCCGGGCCACCGCTGAGGGGTATCAAGGCTAAGCTCGAGCATATTGAAATATGTTCTTTGAAATATAAAAATAAATAACTATTTACAGAATTCCTAATTCAAATTTCTATTAATTTGTTAAAAGCACTCTCCGCCTGGACTTTCCATAATTTCCATTAGTCCTTAAGGTACTCAGGGCTTCGATTAAGCCTTAGCGGGTTCCTATTTTATTTCAGCGCAGATTGCATGCATATGTAAGCCCTTTGCCCCTTCTGCGGTTGTGTGTGTAATATTTTGCACAGAATATGTATGTTTTTTGGAGACTTATATTTGGCTGATCGGGTGGCGGGTGGTAACAGGACAGGTGTGCGATGGGAAACAACCTGGGCCCTGTGTGTGTGTCCCCGCCAGCAAACCGAAGCGAAGAACTGACAGCGACTGACTAACGCACTGACAGCTGCCACCCGCAGATCCCCCGGGGCTTTTCCGGGGTTTTTCGCGGTGCTTTCTCTGGGGTGAGGGGGAGGGGTGAAACTAGAATGAAAGCAGTTTCACCCATCGACAGCGCGGCTATAAAACCTCAACCTTAATTGTGCGGCGCGCATTCGGCGGTTAGTTTTACGCAATTCAATTTGGGCTGCAAGTGGCTACGCAATCCCCCGAAATTTATGCAAGACGACAGCCAACCCAACGTTAAAGCACTCTTAAGTGCTTGTGCCTAAGTTAAAGCGCTTGTTTAAGTCATAATTAAAGGAGGGGGCCACTGAGAGAAACGAGTTTTATGTTCATTTTCCTTGGAAGATTCTAACTGCAGTAACTGCATCAATTTCATATTTCAAATCTTTCATTGCGAATATATTTCCCAACAAAATTATACCAAAATATTTCAAGTTTTTCTGCCAAGTGCTTTTTGAAACGGGGGCTCGAATATTGCCCATCCCAATGGCTAAGAACCCGCTTAGCCCTTTTCTTTTCTCTCATTTGGCCGACGGCAATTGAAAATGTAGCCAGTGCCAGGAACTGGGCAGCAGTTCACGAGAAGAAAAAGGTCAGATAACTGGAAAATATTATTAAAATCGAGTGAAAAGACGCCGAGACGGAGAGACTGGATACTGGATACTGGAGACTGGAAGCTGACGTTGAGGCGCCAATTTAGATTGGGTTCGAGTGGGTCGCTGGATGGGGACTCGGGTTGATCCCTCAGGAGTTTTGCTGGGAGTTGGGACCAGGACCGGACTTGGCCTGGCCTATCCGCAAATGAATTAAATTTCAGTTTTATTATTAAATTAACTTGGCATGAACACCTAAAGATCCAACAACAGCAAAATTTTAACCCCATCAGCGCGGCAGGAAGTGGGCGGTCCTGCAGGCCGAAGGACATTGCCGGGGCTGGTCTTGGGATTTTCAGATGTTGAGAGGATGGTGTGGAAATGAATTTTCCCCGAACTGAGAACGAACACCGACTGGCTCGCTCAGCTGTAAAGTGGAATGAAATGTAAATTTTTAATAAGCGTTTTCGCTAATGGCTATTTAAAACTTCGAATTCCCTCCTGCAGCGGAGACCCCTGTCTCGCCCCGAGGGACAGAATCGACAGTTGCACTGAAAGAAAACAGAGGCCTTTTTACGTTTTATTAGCAGTTCAGGTTAGCGAATGGAAAGTGCCATATGAACTGCTGAAACAAAATTCTCTTAGCTAAAACTATTAATTATACATTTTATTTCGATATTAATATAATATTAATTGTTTGTAATCATTTTCGCCGTGTAATTCCAAGTTGGCTGAACATTTTTGGTAGCCAAGCTAAAACTATAAGAAAGCAATTTTCTCATTTGCGTTCAGTTTGCTCAATTGAAAAACTGTTGAAATCATATCGAGGATGGAGGCTTCCGGGGGCAAGGACTGTTGTATACCGGCAAGGGTTGCAGGCAGGCACAGGATCCTCTGTCCAGCAAATGGGTGCAAACAATGAGCGACTCAACAATCCATTCAGCGAGTGCAATTCTGTGAGCTGAGGGTGTCGGAAATATGAAATATGAATGGACATTAGAGGCGTGGCGTGGAGAGAGCCAAATAGTTTCAGAAAATACTTTGCGATTTTAATGGATATATATATATATATGTATAAGTGGTATATATATTTTGTGGAAATGCTGAAAAGTATCTGGCATATCAAGTAAACGTTTATATTTCTTAAGTTACATAAGTATTTCATCATTTTATTTGCACTTTTCCGATTTTGAGTACTTCCTCTCCGCCTAGTGGGACTTGGAACTTGATGAAAATTCTAATTATCCGGTCTCCCAATAAGAGAATAGAAAATTCCCTCACAGATTTCCTTATATATAGATTATATAGATTTCCCCTTTTGGTTTATTCTAGTTCACACCTTTGCCCTCGCTTAGGATTTAGTTTTTTTGCAATTTCTGTTGCTGTTCTCGTCGCTGTCTCAGCTGCTGGCAGTTTGAAGTACCAGTGAATGTGGAATGAGTATCCTTCGCCCCCTCTTCCGCCCCTCCTCCTCGTTGCTATATGTATTTGCAAGCTCACGACGACGACCAAGGATTTGCTGTTGACTCTCTGCGACGCGCTGTGGATAATTTTAAATCTTTTGCAACATTTTTCATCATTTATCATTTCATCGAAAGCCAAACTCAAAATGACTGACAACGAGCTGATGCCAGGAAGCCGGAAGTGGCATCAGTTAGAGGTTTGGGCTTCTGGTGGTTTATTTGTGGCAACCCGTGGTGCGATGACTGACGAGCCAAGAAGGAATCACACAAATGGCATGGGATCTCCACCTCCACCTCTCAAACGTTTAAAGAAGAAAAAAAAAACGAAATGTCGCGTATGCTTTAGAAATGGGAAAGGGGAGGGGGAAGCGGAGGGGTATCTTCGGTCTCCCCGGACTCTCTGGCACAACAGTGAGATAAATTACCAAACACTTAAGTTGGATTTTCGAGATTTTTATCGCCCCGGCCATGGATTAAGTGACTACGCTGCCGACACAACGCTCATTGTCTGGTGCGCCCTGCTCCTTGCTCCTTGGTCCTTGGTCGCCAGGATTTTGGCAGGTTTCGAGGTTCAGATTGCTGCCAGAGATTCCCGCTGCTCCTGCTCATTTGGCTGAAAAAGTGAAAAATGTGCCAATTCATTTGGTTTAAATTAGCGACCTCCGTCAGAGGGCCACCTCCGAGCAACAGTCTGTTTCTGTTTCGGTTTTCGGTTTCGGTTTTGGTTTCCGTTTCTGTTACCATGTTCCGGAAACTCACTCACCTACCACGAATTTATTGCCGCTCGCGGTGGGACCAGGTCCTGATTATATCCTGCCTGCCCCGCGCCTTCCATTCGCTTTTTGATTAATGCGCCCAGATAAGCGCGATAAATTTCATTAAAAATTGCACGGCAATTCATAAAAACCATCTACGAAATGAGTTGCAAATTATTTATCCTGCCACAGCAGCTGGGTGGCCAAGAGGCAAGGCAGCAGGGTCTAATTGAACTCTGGAGAGGGGACTGGGAGTGCCAAGCACTGGGCGAAAATCTAGTCAGTTTAAAAGGATTTTTGTGATTACTTGTAATAAATTATTATTATTTTTTTTTGGAAAAAACAAGGCAGCTCTCTTTGTGTTTTTATTATTAAAAAATAATTAATTGTTTAAGGCAAAAAAAAAAATCCCTTCAGTATATAAGGCAATTTTAAATTTAAATATTTTTATATTTTAATTAATTTAATTTAATTTAACGATTTTTAGGTATCAAATTGAAACATAAAAAGTCCTTTTATGATTTGTTTTCTGTAAATTAATGATTAATGATTAAAAAGTAATTTTAACAAATATCTTAAGGAACTTAGTTCAAGGACTTCAAGAATTTTAGAACTTTAATGGTTTACAGATTTTTTGTTAGGTGCACTTAGACATGCATATATCATACGTATGGGTACATAGGTGTGTTTTCCTGTGTGTATGCATTTGTGTGTGAGTGTGCACTAAATGCTGCAGAGGAAATCAAATTTAAAGTGCAACAAAAGCATTAAATAAACTACAAAAAAAAACTGAAACTACAAAAAAGCACACCACATACACACATGCAAACACACACATGCACACAAAGTGGAATGCAGAAGAAGAAGAAGAAAAAAAGGATAAGGATGAGTATGAGGACGAGGACAAACTGAAAATGCAACAAGGCAACAGGGGCAACAGAGGGAGAAAGCTTGCAAGCGAGCAAGCGAAAGAGAGAATCCTGCAGAGACAGAGAGAGAGAGAGAGTGCCGCCAGGACCTGTGAGGCAGACCGAGCAGCTAGCCCTCTCGCTTTAGCGCCCTACGCCCCCTCAACTTTCGCTCTCTCTCTCTCTCTATCTCTCGGTTGCATGCTGCAGGCGAATGGACCGAAAGTCTCCAACGTTGCGATAGGCGAAGCCAGAAAAAGAAGGCGGGTCCATTGCCACGGCAACAGGACATTGGGAAAATGCACACAAAAAGCATGTCGAAAAAAAAGACACAGCAGCAGCAGCAGCGACGTCAGCAGCAGAGCCAGCAGAGCAGTGGAAAAAAGAAAGTAGAAAAAAAGAAAGCAGAAGGAGGAGTGGGAGGATTGGGTACAAAAAATGAAGCTGGGCAAGTTTACGATTCTGGTCGTTCCTTCTCCTTTTTTTTTTTTGTTCTCTTTCTCTCTCTCAGCCGAACAGGGTCCTTCTTTCTTCTCGGGCGTCCTGGCCGCCATTTTGTACGATTAGCGCTCCTTTTTTTGTGTTTTTTAGTTCCCTCTACAGATTTGACTTTCTTTTTTTCGCCCCGCTTTCTTTTTTCTTTTTTTTTTTTGCAGTCGCCGCCCAAAAGTGGAAATAAAAAGAGAAGGAAGGGGTAAATAGAATGAGACAGGGCAGGAAATAAGTAGGAAAAAAGAGACAGAGAGAGAGGGAGTGAGGGAGGGAACAGGAGTTGGGGCCGATGGAGTTAAAGCTTAAAATTTTTGACAATTGAAAAACAATCGCCAGATCGCCAGTTGAGTGTGAATAACATTCTTAGGACAGTAAGCCCGATGCCACTTTTTAGTTCCATGATCGCATTACCTAATCAAATGATATATGTACATATATCCCAATGGAGAACCATCGGGGGGGCTACTATCAGAAGCGGTTATAGGATTTTGAAAACATATCAAAATGGCTTCCAAAAGTCTTATATTCAAAAAATTGATTGAATTCTAAATTCGACAATAAATGTCACTATACCATTTGAAGAATTTTCAATGGCTTTGTAAATATGTAATGCCAATTATTTTCTTACAATAATAAAATTAGAAATTGTTTAGGAAAGCCTTTTTAAAGCCTTGTTTATGCTAAACATTAATCTATCATAAAATTGCATTTAATTTCCAGGGTTTATGATAAGTTGTTCTTGAAATTATTAATTAAAATTAAAGTAAAACCTAAAAATTGCATCTTCTATTTTTTGGTTTAACTTAAGTTTCTTTTTTTTTGGTTTATTTAATTAAAATTTAATACATTGAATTCAGTAATCTGTATTGGCATTCGGCCAGTTCAATTAAGTGTTTTATGGAAAATCTCTGAAAATTCTTTTGATTTTATTGATTGACTCTCGGCAGCTGCCAAAGAGCTAATTGTTATGGAAAGATGGGCCCACATACCCCCAATACCCCTGGGAAAATTCACCCACCACCACCACCGCTTTGAAAACCACCAACTGTGACTGCAAATGGGGGATGGGGATGGGTGTGGGGATGGGGGTTAATGAAAGGCCAAGCTAAAGAAAGGAAGGGAAGCAAAGTGTCCTGGAATGGGGCAGAGGCGCGTAAATCGCGCCAACAATTGCGCTGAAAAGTATGTCATAAATTCTGACGCTTTCGCCAAAAACTCGGAAAGAGCTTGAGGGGGGGGGGCAACAACAAAGGGGGGATAATAACTAAGGCCGAGTCGAAGGACCCACGGCCAGAGAGAGCAGCTGCGCCTGGCCAGCGACAATTGCTGGCAATTAAAATGTGGCGCGCTTTTCCAAGTGCGAGCCCATTGACAACAACAAAAACAACACTAAAAACAAAGAAAGTAAAGAAACGTAAATTTAAGAAACAAAATTTTGAATACCCTAAATAACTTTAATAGTATAATACGAAATATAAATTCTTTGAGAGCTTAAAAAAATATATATGAATTATTTGACAATATTTTTTATTTCTTCTTCAAGACGTTTTATAGTTTCTGCGGGTTGATTCTTACAAGTTTTTTCCTCGCATAATAAGAATACCCTTTGATGAAAGAAAGGGTATCCAAAACAATAAAGACAGCGCAGCGATAAGCAGGACAATGGGCGAGAAGTGAGAAGCGAGGCAATTCTTTGTGAATTTTGCCTTTGCCATGGCCCATCGGTGGTTAAAAACAGCGCCAACCCCACCAGCGGAGAGCACCCACTGTCAAGGCCACCCTACTCACCCCCAATCCCCCCGCCCCTCCCCCCGCATCACAGTCCATTGCTGTTAGCTGTTCGCTGTCATTGCCATTGTTAATGAGAATTTCTTGTTTTAATGAAAACAAATCATTGAGTGTAAAAGACTTGGATTTTATTTTTCATTTCCGTGATTTTGTTTGTGCATTTAATTAAGAAAATGGAATTAACGCATTTGCTGACGAACCCCCACCCCCACTCTGTTGCGTCATTCATTGAAATTGAAGTTCAATTTCGGAGAACAACGGAATTTTTTCCATTTGCGCCTTGGCTTTTGTTTTGGTTTTTCTTCTTATTATTTTTTGTTTTCCTTCATCTCGCCACGTTTCCTTTATTTAGCCATTGTTTTTGCCTATTTTTCTTATTTTCCATGTTGACGCGGGGCGTGTTATGGGCTATTGGAACAATAGGGATCGGCCAATAAGTGGATAAAGCAGCGCAAGGAGGTTTCAATCCAATGGGTTTTGCGGTTTACTATTTATCAGAAAAGAAAAAAAAAGGCAAGGAAATTAACACTTAAACAAATTCGTAAGTTTCTTCCATTAAAAGTCTTTTAAAAATTTAGATACTAGATACTTTCTCTCCTTTGCTTTCTCTGCTGCGAATTGCATTTAAAGTTTTCCTTATTTTCTCCTTGGAAGAGATCCCTATTTCAAATATTATTTTCCACCATTTGTTTAGTGGAAATACTAGTACATCCTTGTTCGCCTTGTCTTTTAAGTGAAAGGAAAGCCAAACGGTTCCTTCTGCAGGAGCCAACGAATTTGTTGACTTCCACGTTGGCCGCCAAATGGCTTTGGTGTAAAACGAAATTTGCGCATAAAATTTGAGCCGAAACATCTGCGACGCAAGTGAATTAATTTGAATTAATTTAGAAGCGGGATAAGCGGTGGCAGCGGTGTTTCCCCAAAAGAAAACAAAAAATATATGGGGGATGAGGCATTTAAGTGACTGCGCCAGCACACACTCGGGCCGTGGGATTGAGACATTGGCAACCGCATATCCTTGAGGAGAAATTTAAAAATCTCTCTTTTTATTGGGACATTACCTTTGTTTGGGCTGCAGATTTCTCAGTAGGATATAAGGATCTCTCTCAGATGTCTTAATAATATTTCTATTATTATTTATACATATATATTTTTGCTGACTTCTCAGTTGGATTTATGCTGCAAGACAGGGATCTCTCTTCGAAGTCTTTAAAATGTATTGTTAATAATTTATCAATTATTATTTATATATATTTTTGCTAGCCAATTTCCAACAAGTTTTTTTTTAATATATATATTTAATATATTCCTAATAAATTATATATTTAGCTTTATATTTTCCCTGCACTGTAGTTAAGCCGCATTATGCCCAAGTATTTATTTTTCAAATGCGGTAATTTGGTTTTTCTTCTGGATTTTCCCGCCAGATGCAAATGAATAACAGCGGAAAAATACAAATACAAATACAAATACAAAAAAAAAACAGCACCTGTCTGAAGATTGTTTCTGGCTTTTCCTTTCGGCAATAATTTCCGAATTGGCAAAACTGGGAAACGTGTGGAAATTGCATATGTATGAGATTTATGCCATTAAAAAACGCGTGAAAATCGTAAATGGAAAAAATGTTAATGAATCCGAGACAGAGGGGTTTTGGTTCTGGAGTGGATTTTGCTGGATGCTGTGGCAAAACAAATGCCAGACACACACGAGGCACTGAAAAGCAGATTTACACTTTGGCTTTTATAAATGAGTGCGGCTTATATGCGGAAATGAGGAAAATACTCCCCAATGCTCCCCAGAGTTGGGTTTGTGGGGGAGGGGGTCCTAACCTCAATCGGGGTTTTCACGCCTGAACATTTCACAACTGCAGGCGCTTTTTCAATTTTCGGCCACTGGAAAAAAGCGGCCAGCAGAAAGCCCAATCCGAGAGCCCCCACCCGCCGCCCCCCCCGGTGTGCGTGTGCGTCCCAGAATGGAATGAAAATGTGAATTTGAATGCGAACCCGTTTGCATTGTAAGTGTTACTTAATTTCCCTCAGCCTGACCCTCCCCGGGACATTGGACTGTCCAGTTTTGTGCTTCTGACCAACATGGATTTCGACCGCAAAACAGTGGCACCCACAGAAATGGCCAAGAGCCCAGGGTTTGAGTGGGGGAATGGAAATGGAAATGGAAATGGCAATGGGTATCGGAATGACAGCGGGAAAGGGAAAGCCGTAGCCAAAAACCAAAGTTAAATGCAGCATAAATAATGTGCGTGTGCCCGGTTGAAAGGTCAAGCCAGGAATACTATCCAAAAAAGTCGTCCAACTTGAGCTGAATTAAATTGTGGCTCAAATTACAGTTTAAGACTTTAAAATGTTGCATCTCCAAAATCGATAAAAAATATATACATAGCTGTAGAATTGTTATTTTTAGTTTAATTCGAGAGTTCTATGAAGATTTCTTAATAATCTAAGGAAAATCCTGTGACTGAAAATTCTTTACTCTGTTTAATCCCAAACTTCAAATTCTTTAATATGTCTAAAAAGTTTAAGAAATTCACTAAACTTTGATTTCCCGCTCTTTAAATATGTATTCATTTTCAAAGGACATACTGAGCCATCTTGAATCTCCTAGCAGTTGGTCTCGCCTAAGTCCAGACGCTTTAATTATTATTATCGGGGGGAGAAAATAATCGATTTGGGAAAACATAATCGCGCAGCCCTTTAATATGTCATGCAAATTGTCTTCTTGGTGGAAAAACTTAAGAAAACCCAAAAGCCCTAACTGAGACCAAACTTATACCAAAGTCGGAGGAGAGAAAGAGGAAGGAAGATGGAGAGAGGAGGAGGCCTTGTCCCTGACCTTGCCCGATTTTTGGGCTATGGCAAATGTCTAAGAATAAGAACAGGAACAAGAACAAGAACAAGTATAAGAACAAGTTAAAGTGGCAACTTGGCCAGAAAGGGGAAAATCATATGAAGCGTGGGGGGCTGGTTAGGGGAAAACCCCAAAAACCTAAAACAAAGTTATACTTTACGGGGCTTTTAAAGCGGACAGCGGGGGGCTTCCCCGGGTTTTACGCGGGGAAACGCCGAAAAACTTTGCTTTAAAACTTTACTTTGACGCTCGAACAGCAGCAGCACCCCTTTTGGCCCCGTCTGTCCGCCGTCTATCTAACCATCCCTCTCGCACCGTCTGTCCACCGACTCTTTCGCACACATCTTCCTTGCATAGCGCCTTCTCCTTCTGTCTGTCGCATTTTCTTTAGCATTTTCTTGTTCCTGATTTTTTTTTTAAGTTTTGCGCCTTTTTGGCAAAAGTTTCGTAGTTAATAATAAAAATTAAAACTTTCGCGCCGGCAAATAATAACAATGGAAAGAGACAGGCAAGATGGCGAGCAAAGTTTAGAATAAGTGTGTGTGTATGCCATCTCATTCGCACTAACTTGTTGGCCCAATTTTTCGGGGTCAAAAATGTGAGCTTCTTCCTGGTTCTTAAAGAGAGAGTTTTTGCAAGAGTTTTGGAAGGGATTTCCTTGATGTAATTGCCAAGCTCTGCTCCGCTTGTCTCTGCCCATAATTAAAGGAAGTCTGCAAGGTGCATACATATCGTACATATATGTACATATGTATGGTTACGTTTTAGCCGACTCTGCACATAAATTAACAAGCCAAAGCGAAAGTCAGCCGAGCATAGAGCGTAGTTTTGGTTATACACCCCCTCACACCCATTTCCTGTGCCAAAACGACAACTTCCGCCCGTGCCCTCCCTTCAAACTGCATGCACTTCCGTTTCCGCTTGCCGCTTTCCGCTGACATTGTGACTGCACCTCCCCCTTTCCGCCCTTTAAAAGGATTCATCTTGCCATTAGTTATGGCGTCTAGAGCTAGTCCCGCACTGCAGCCGGTCGTCTGGATGAGTTGCATTTGCATGCAAAGCAAACAAAATGTTTAAATTTTGAATCTGCCCCCAGATACTTAACCACCTCTGTTGAGTTAGCTCTGTCAGCGTGAGTCAGCGATAGTTTTTGAATGCATGTTATATATATGTATAGTATAACAATAGATCCTTACAGATCTACTGATCAGAGACTGTCTTCTAATTATATCCTAATGATAAATATCTTAACCTAATGTACTGGCAGTGTCTCTTATGAATGTTTATTTCATTTCCAATTTACAAGACCAAGATTTAGCATTCAGTTAAGGTTAACACCTCACCGCTTATAGCATATTTATTGTGTGCTAAAACTACAAAATCAACTTAAGCCACGAGTCACGATTTCTCATATCTCCTAGACCCACACCGGAACACCTAAGAAACCGTCGTCGTCGGTCTCTGTATGCGCATAATTACCCAATTAAACTAAAATTACGTTGCGTGCTCAGACATGTTAAAATCCTTTTGAATCAGTGCAGACAGAACTCGTCCTGGAACCCCTTTCTAAACCCAACCCCCCTCCCTTCCTCCCTACAGCTTGACAGCAGCGCAAATGCAAAACATGAAATTCGTTTTTAGCCACTTTTTGCGCCAAAAACCTGGTAACTGCGCTCGAGTTTAGGGGGAAGAAAATCAAGGAAAATCGTTAAGAGCAAAAGGAAAAATCCTTCTGGATTGAGGGGCGTTGCCATTAGCTGCGACTAATAGGAAATATAACTATAAATAATTGGCAAATTGGAATGCGGTCGAGGGGGACGGGCGATCTTAACTGATGTAATTGTTTATTTATGAGTTGCTTGAGTGCGTAATAAAATTACAAATATTTGCACACGCACGCGGACATTGCGGGAGGGTAAGGACGTAAGGATGTCGTTTTTGGGGGGGTGGGCCTAATAAAAAAAAATCACTGGACATGATTTCGTTTCCGGAACAACAGAATAAAAAAAAAACCACAAGAGTGGATAAGAAAGTTGAGTGCGTAACGGTACATAAAGCACGATTACACATGGATGGCGGCGGATGGACATCCTGTGTGTAACAAGGACATCAAAGCGCATTTTGCTTCAATTTACTAAAACACCAAACAACAGATGAGGGGCAGGGGCAGAAGGAAAATCAAGAGCTACGACAGCAATATCAACAACAATAAAAACATGAGCCTCAGAATGCAAGCAAAAAAAAATGTAACGAAAAAGGGAAAATGGAAAAGAATGGTCTCGCATATATCCTGTATACAGTGAAGTCTCCTTAATGCAGTTTCTGTAGAGTTTTGTGGAAATATTTCATACTGAATACATTTATTTATTTATTTCTTTATTGAATAAATTTGAATTCAGGCTCAAGGAATACAGTGTCACGAAATGCCAGGACATGCCCTGCGATAGATGTTTCACTGTAGCATAAAAAAGGAAGAAATCCAGTCAGCGGCGCCTTGATAGAGCTACAACAATAAAGATGGACAGATGCTTGGGGTAGGGGTAAGGATACAAATACGGGGGAGGGATAAGGATAAGGATAAGGATGGGGATGAGGCTTATAAATAAATTTGCCTCACTTAAAGTGACCAAATTGTTATCATGATGATATGTGTTAAGATTAAAAGGACTTTCTTGTCCCTGTCTGTTGCTGCTGCTGGCGGGCATAAGGGCGCCCATGCGGGGCGACCAGCATGTCCTTTTTTCACATGCTGATTTCATCTATCCTTCGTCCTGCGTCCTGAACAGACTTTTACGCTGATTTTTATTTCAAGGCAATAAATTTTTATGTTCACTGGGTCACTTCATAATTCGCTTAAGCGTAAGACACATGGCCAAGGACCAAGGACCCCTCCCTTGCAGTTGTGCTTTCTCATGGCTACACTGGAAAATATTTATTTATATTTGGGTTAGATTCAAATAGATATTTTAGTTCCCCTTTGGGGAACCCCCTCGAATATTTACAATCATTTAAGATTAAGTTTAAGGATATTGCAACAGCAACCTGGTCTGGGCTTTTCTCAGTGGAAAACTGGCTTTCCCCACTCCTGACGATGTTCTTATTGTTGCATGTCTTGCCTTAAGCTGACTTGTGCCTTGCTCTTTCCATCTAAATCACTGCCCGCCGGTCAAATGTTGGGTGTATTTTCCCAGTCGAGTGGGGGCGGAGGCTGGGGAAAATTGTTCTGCTTTTTATCATGGGAATTTGGCTGCTTGAGTGTTACTCAAGGGCAAGACGAAAATTCTGGGCACTGCTGGGGGCCTGGGCATATGCAAATGGCGAAGCGTTTAAAACTATAAACAGCTTGACGGCCTTATCGGGGCTGTTGTCCTTGCGGAAAGCCGCTTGATGGAGTGCTAAGAGCAGGAAAATGGACTGGCTGGTGGGAGCACTGCCTTGAAAGTGTCATCCCACGCACATTTGCAACTTTTGATTTGCTGTAAAAGCTTTTTAATTGCCAGGAAACTCGCTGGCTGGCAGGATGGCAGCCTTGCAGGCTCGCTGGCTCGCCGCTGCAAATGTGTGCAAATTTAATTAATTTTTGAAAAAGGAGCCAGCGTGCGTGTGTGTGTGCTGCTCATATATGTATATTTTTTAATTATGCTGAGTAAAAAAGGATTTACAGCACACGCACACACACATAAAATTAAAAATCCTAAATCAAATTTCATCAACGGGGGTGTGAGTCCTTGTGTGTTGATCTCAAGGGCATAATGTCGTCGGGGTTAAAATAATTCAAATGCTTTTGCAGCTCATTACGAAGGCAAAAAATATATATATGTAAAGGCGAGTATATACTCCGTATATAGCTGAAAAATTCCACCCAGACCCGTAGGTTCGTTTAGACCTAACCCATTCCCCCGCCCCCGCCCCATTTTGCGCTCACACATTTGAACATTTTCCAATTTTCCCGAAAACCCTTATCATAAATTAAGAAGTGCTCGTCAAAAACTGTCTGCCCAGGCTTTTCCCCAGGGAAAAATGGGGCGCTGGCGAGGGCGTGGCCCATGTGAGGCGGCTTGGTGTTGTTTGCTTTTGGATGGGAAAATTAAGATGCGGGCTCCGGAGGCATCATTGATGATGAATGTTGCTTCTGTTTGTTGGTCCAAAGACACAAAAAAGAGGAAAAACTGTGTGTGCGGGAAAAATCACACACAAATCACAGATCACAAGGAGCTCAGGCTCAAGCGGCAGCTTTAAAACTCAAGATGAAGATGTGGATGTGGTGGGCAGAAAAGGGTTGCGGCAACGCGTGCCACCAGCAGGGAGTTGGGGGCACTAAATGCAGATAGAGAAAAAAGGGAGTTTATTATGTGCCAAAGATTATTTAGGCTTAGGACAGGATTCTGTCCAGGAAGTTGAGTATATTTTCTATATTTAAAAATTAATATTTTCAATTTGAATATCACTAGTACTTTCTCTCAGTGACAGCGTCTCCTGTTTGCCTTATGCTCGCCTGTCGCTTATCAAATGCTGAGATGCCGCTAATGCTGCTGCGGGTACTCGTGCGGCGGCTGCCAAGGGAGGCAGAGGGCGAGGGGGCAGTGGGTGGGGCTGGGGTTTCTGGGGAGTGAAAGAGGTGAATGGGGAGGGGAGGAGCAGTGGCCTCGTCTGGCGGTCTAATCAGAAGGCGAGCAAACAGCCGCAGCCCGAGATAAAGATACTCGGATGCTAAGGTCCTGGCGCTGTCACAGACAACAGGCAAGGCCTACACTGCAGAAAATACTATTTAAATGCATTTAGTTAGGCAAATGTTTTATATTTATTTGCTTAATTATTTTTTATTTACTTTTTAATCATTTTAATTATACTTTAGATTTATTATTTCTATAATTTATTACATATTTTTAATTATTGGTTTTTTTTTATTAATTGAATATTAAAGTTCAGCCTCTGTATAGTTTTTTTTTTTTAAATTTGTTCTCTTTTTGACTTTAGTGTTCAGTGTAGGTGGCCTCACGCACTGCGAAGGAGCCAATCCTTTTGTCTTAAAACCGAGCAAACAGAGAAGGGAACACTGGGAAATGCTTTTCGAGCGATGCTGGAGCGGCACACGCATAACCCTTATCGGGGCACCAGGCACTCCATGCCCCCAGCTACCGAAAGGAGCTGGCGAGGCTGTATTATTTATGAAAATCGTCGACGTTATCGGGCATTCTCAAATATTTACAACCAAAAGCTTACGGTTGCCATAATTAAAATTGTATCCGAAATTTCCAACCAACCCCTCATTGAAAGCCAGCACCCCCTGGGTTTCGAGTGGAGAAGGGGGGAGGCCAAGGGAGATGGATCTAGAGGCCGAAATTGAGAGTTGGAGTGGGCCAAAAGCAAAAAATAAGATTTTATGGCTTACTTTTCATAATTTCGAAAATGTCGGGGCTGCGAGTGCCACACGCATTTCCTCCCCACCCCCTCCCCCACGCAGTGCTAATCGCGCAGAGTCCTGGCAAGGACCTTCTTAAAGCCCATCCGGCATACAACAAATCCATCAATTCAATTAACCCAAAGGGTTAAAGCCTCAGCCACAAGCCTTGGAAATCTCTTGCCAAAAAGAGCGTGCGGGGGGTAGGACATTGACAAACACTTAAAAGTGAAATGCAAATTCTCCTTTTGGGCTCTTTTGGGTTAAGGGGTAGAGGGGAACTGAGGCTGAGGCTGAGCTAATTTAAATGCCGGCTGAAAGCCCTAAAAGTGGACTATGAAAATCGTTTCTTGCAGGTGTCCTCCGCCCTTCGTCTGGTGCGGTCAGGCCAGGCAAGAGGCAAAGGAAGTCCTGCTCCTCGGCTAGTGCCAGCACTTGACAAGGGTTTTTAATGACTGAATGAAAACGACAAACTAAACCGGAGACCAGCTACAGCTACTGTCCTGGCTACCGGCTACCGGTTACCGGCTCTTGGCTACCGGCTTTTTGGCAACCGTCTCCTGGCTCGTCATCGTCTGTGACTTTGAAGTTTTCATTTTCGCAAAGGATGCCATTGGTGTCAACATGGCACGTCCGTCCAGCTGTCCTGCCGGCCTAAAACATCTTGTTCACACTTGTCCAAATGGACCACCGACTTTAGTTTTTACACTCACCTCACCCCGATCCCGGCTGGCCAGCTAACTGGCCTGGAAAATTATTTCAGGCGGATGTTGTGACACAACAAGGAAAACAAGCTGCTGCTGCTGCTGCTGCCGCCTGACCAGTGGCCACGCTCCTTGCATCCTGGCAAAAGTGTCAAACATTCAAAGTAGTCAAATCAAGTAACCTTTTGTTGTCCGAAAAATGGTGAGGTGGGTTTCCTCCTGCCACCCCAACCGGCAGCAACCTCTCTTGTTTAGACACTTAAGGTAAACTTTGCCAGCTAATTGGTTGTTTTGTGGAAATTAATTGCCTTAACTTGATTTTTCCACTGACCAGAGAGTGGACACAACATCGTTTTCGGTCAGTCCTTCGTCCTGCACTTTATGATGCATGTCGGCCAGGGATGGAAAAAAAAGGCTACCCCATTGGAAAATATTGATATTTACTTGGTGCTCCAAGCCGCAGACGTTCCCAGGAAAAAAACCAAAAAAAAAAAAGGCGAAGAGCAGGAGTTTTGTATAAAAAAAAATATATAAAAAAGATGTTGCAAGTCTCCCTTTTTGCAGGGTATTTTAAAGAGTATTTTGGAGATACTTTTAGAAGATTATTTTTACTAAAAATTACAGCACATATTGTGTTTATATAACAAAGTCTAAAAGAGCTATGAAATACCTCGATTTATATAGAATTTTTCCATTAAAAAAATTCTTTATATTGAGCCTTTGAGCCAAAACAACAGAGTATCTCTTAGCCATGACGCTCCACCATATATACACGGGCTTTCTTTTTGTTTATAGCTTTTTTTCGGCAATGGTCAGGGCCTTGCAAGTTATTAATATTTGCTTTGTACTTCTCCGTGGCCCGTTTGCGAGGCTTATTAAAAAATTGAATGTGTGTGTTGGCTGGCCCAAAAATTTTTGGTTGTACTTTATTTTTGCCGGGCAGCCATAAAACAACGGCCGCCAAAATTGAACAGCGGCACAACTTCCTGGACTCAGCCTGAGTCCTTCTCTTCAAACGTCGCCGGCTGTCAATATGGAAATTCATATCAGCTGGAATCCAGGTTGGGGAAAAGCAGCAGCTTGATGAAGGTCCTGTGCTCCGCTTTAAGATGCTGCGGCTAATTGAATTTCGCCAGAAACTAGATTACGCAGCTCCTAAACTAGCGTCAGCAAGACAAAGTCCTTCGAGCAGCCGGCAAGCACGTCCTTCGTCGTCTCTGCAGGCAAATTTACTTGGACTTTTGGACGATTGATTGGATGCTAGAGAAATGGGTGGATTGTGGGTCTTCTCAATTGAAACTATTTTGGCAAACTTATGGCTCTAGGTGGAGGGGGGTCTAAAAGTAGAAAGCTGGCTTTCTCGCTCAAAAGACATAAAGCAAACACATCACATCAGCAGCTTAAAGTTTTCCTTTTGGGCCAGATTCTTCTTGAAATTAAAACCATTTTTATTTATTCAAACGTTAAGACTACAATTCAAAGTCTTTAAAATTTAAGACGTCCCAGAGTAGTTTCCCTCAAAAGCCAAAAGGGACTCCATCCCAACTGAAAGTGCATTAATTGAGTAATCTTAAGGTTGGGCTGTGGACGTAGAGACATTTACCTTTTTGGCTCCGGCCAATGTCCCGGCCAAAATGGCAACGATGCGGTCGCCTTTTTGGGGGGCAAGGGTTCAATTCGCTACGGGTTTGAGTCAGTCGTCTTCCAAGTCGAGTCTTTAAGCCGCAAATGGCAAATTTTGAAGCTGAAACTTGGCGTTGAAGCTGAAGCTCAGGGCAAAGCCGCCGTGCCGTCATCTTGGCCACCGCAGAGTCATAACCATTAGCCTTTTAGCCCTGGCGTGTCTCTTCCTAATCAGACAGCGAATGTTGTTGTCTGCCAGCAATAACCTTTTTGGCGGGTCTGTGTATTGATTTTTGTTTTGGTTTTTAAACTGCCACTGCCACATGGAACATGTTGCACAACAAATAAATGACTTTTGCCGCATCTCCCCGTCCCGGTGAGGGTTAATTTGCTTTAATGTCTGCTTGCGGGTGGAATGGGAGTTTGGAATTTTTGGAGTGGAGTGGCGGCGGGATTGGTAACAGCCATTAGTCGGCATATAACTTCAAAAACCAAAGAAGACTGGTGTCTCCCAACCAAATGTGGAGGAGTGCGGGACACAGGGCTACAGAGAGCGCCAAAATTCAAGATGTTTACGCAAAGGAAATCCCCACGTAATGACCGTAATAATCGCAGTTAATTAGTCGACGTTGTCGACGGTCTTTGCTGTCTATGCAAAACACAGAACACCAACAACAACAAAAACCACAGGGTGCTGTGGAGAAGGGGTTACTCCTGGCAGGAAGGGAGGATGCGAGGGGGTAGATGGGTGACTGGCAGCTGGAACAGACAGCGGCGCCGGCGTCCGGAATGCTGCCCATTGCCCGGAAATGGCAACAAAACGCACTACAAAACGCCAGCCAGCCTCTGCTTATGAAGTTGTGAGTGTGTGTGTGTGTGTGTGAGGGTCCTGCGAGTGGCACTCCTGTAGCCTGTGCCTGCTTATGACTAACTGCAGTAGCGTACAATGGCCTAAAATGGTATAAAATCAGTTAGAAATAACAAACATTTTTGTATTTTTGAAAAGCCATTTTAATAACTTAATTAATTTAATAAATATCATAAAATAAACAAAGAAATGCATTGTTTTTTTTGTAGATAGGAACTCTTTTGAATCCTTACTTAGTGCCTTTTTAATTATTTAAATACCCCTTTTTCGAAGGACTTTGACTGTTCTTTATTCGAACCACTGTGGCTCGCGATTTGGTGCCCCTTTTTTCTGGTCGAGCGCGTTCGCTGATGGCGCAGATAGTCCGCACTTTGCTTCGCTGTTCCTGTTTCTCAACCTTCAACCTATAACTTTCCACCTCCCCCCTCCCTCCAGCGATGGGTCTGAGCTCCTTTCAGGACACTATCGTGGACCCCTTTTTGCTTGGCTAAAAATCCACCCACTTTCCTCCTCCCCCCCCACCCACACCTTCGGGCACTTTTCTGTTCTGTATTTTCGTAGTTTCGCCCAGCCAGCCGTGTGAGAGTTTGAAATTTTTCGGTTGCGTTTATTGCGTTCATTACCCGGAGTTAGCCGAAGGGCAGGAGATTGGTGAGTGGGGAGGAGGGAGGAGGGTAAGACTGGCAGTGCCGATAGCTAACTGACTGTCTGTCCATTCCCCCCGAATATCCTTGTTTCCGAACTGCCTTTGATTATTTTCCAAAAACTGAAAACTGAAAGCCAGCCGAAAAAGCGAAAGAGCCAGAAATGTTGGCGTTATCTTGGGCGAGAATGAAAAGTCATTACCGCCATTCGTTCCGAATGGAAGGGAAGGGGTGGGGCGGGAAGGGGAGGGGAGGATTGTTGGACGTAGGGGGTTGTGTCCTGCCATTGAAGCGGAAACGGAAATGCGTTGGCCCAGAAAGAGACTGAGGCGGAGAAGGAGAAGGAGAAGGAAGTGAAGCACAGCACGAGTCCTAGCCTTAGTCCTGGCGCTCGACAGCTTCTCGAAGGCCAAGTTGCTGTGTGCATTAATAGATTAATGGTTTACCAGCCTGTAATTAGGCTTGGGTGGGCTCTCTACTCCCTTGAACTCCCTTTCCTTCCGTCCGTCCGTCCGTCCGTCAAGGAGCACCTATTTGAAGTACGCTTCAGACCACAACAACAAAAGTTCGAACGATGAACAGTTAATAAGCAGATGCGGGCCACATTTAATAACAGCATTCAGCGAGCGCCCATTAAAACAAAGTGGTCAACATGCCACGCCCCCTTCTTTTTAGACGGCATGCATGGCTTTACACTAAAAGAAATGAAAGCGGCATTGACCAGTGCCCACAAAACGGAATTCAATTACTGAGCGAGCAATTGGGAGGCGAATATTCATATTTATTATAATGCAACGCAGTGATGGAGACATTTTCAAACCCATAAACCCTATATATTCTTAATCAGAATTAATAGGAGAATCGTTCTAGCCAGGTTTTGGAATTTTTATGGGAAAATTGTAGATTTGAAAAATCATAATTTGGCCAAAAATACACAAATTTCAAATTGGAAAGCATTTTTATGTTTCTTTTTTATTTCTTAGTCATGTTCTAAACAAAAAAATTTTATTGGAATTTACCTAAGTTTTTAAAAATTAAAAAAAAAATTTAACCTAAAATTTGGTTTGCAAGTTGTTTAAGGGGAAAAAAACGAACACATTAATGCTTTCAGAATTCAATTTCGTTTATTTTTGACCAAAATATGATTTTCCAAATTTGCAATTTACCATTTATAATTTCAAAACCTTGCTAGATCGATTCTCCCACCAATTCTGATTAAGAATATATAGGGTTTATGAGGTAGAATGTGACTCCTTTCTGTGTTAAAACGTATTTTAAAAGATGGTTTGAAAGGGTCGTCAGGCCGAAAAAGACACCAAGCGGATAAATTTTGAACTACGGCTTGTTGGCGAGTGGAGCGAGAGAGAGACTATTACCACTTTGCTGTTATCTCCTCTGTTATGGCCCGCTCTTTTACTTCTCTGGCTTTGTGAGCTGTTAAGCTTAACAGTGGAACCTAAGAGAGAGAGAGGAAGAATACGATCCACTCTTGATATTATGCCATTTGGAAAGCTGCTCTGTGTTTGTTTACCTTCTCTTTTGAGAACATTTATATTTGTGGAACTTAAGAGCGAGAGAATGGAAACGATCCACTCTTGTTGTTATTTTGACATTTGAGAAGCTGCCGCTCTTGTTTACCTTTTTATTCCTTGGATGTAAATTTGTGAATAGATAAAAAGAGAAACCTTACGGAACTCGACTTACAGAAGTATTGTCTTCAAGCTTTATGTGACTATATATTACCAATATTTATTAGTATTATTTGATTTTTAAATAATGGTTTTTAATATTTTAATTCTGCTTTAATTATTCCCTTGCAGGGCATTATCATTTTATTCTGAATTTTGCAACGCAAGGAAAGAACGTAAACTTAAATTATAATACCCTGAAGTTAATTTTAAATTGACTTTTTATTTATTTTGTATTTTATTTAACCCAACGAAATTAATTAAATTAAATTAATTATTAATATAGAACCATCAGATGATTTGTCAGATTATTCGTCTCTTCGGTCAATTCTTTAGGCGAAACTGCAAGTTTACTGTAACGGATCAGCTGATATTGACATCCTCTCCTTCGCTACTCTTTCGCAGCAAAGCGACTCTCCAATGGAGAGTCTCCATTTGAAATCAGACGCCGGCCGAAACGGATGGAGAAAAAAGCGCGGAAGAAAGGAATTCGTCGTCATGCATGGAGATCAGTCGGAAAAGTTAAATGCGGTCGGAAAAGTGAAACGCGGTGAATTTACGTCGGAAAAACAACGAGCCCGTGCAGTGAGAAGTGTTTGTGAGTGGGGGCAATGCTGCGGCAGCCCCAAAAAACGAAAGCCGGGCCGTTGTAGTATATTTTTTTGTTCTAAACGGGAACCCTTGCGAATCGGGACGCCGGCCAAAACGGAGGCGAAAAAGTGCGCAAAACAACGTCTCCATGCATGGGATCGGTCGGAAAAGTGAATCGCCAAAGAGTTACGGTGGAAAAACAGCACTCAAAACAGTTGTGGCAGCTCCAAAATACGAAATCCGGGCAATTGCTAAAATTTTATTCTCGCTTAAACCAAACCACAAATACAAACATGGCTGTGAAAAATCAATACAAGGGTGAGTGAGACGACTCTATTATCTCTTTTTTGTTGTCCTGTTCTATTTTGTTTTGGCCTGCTCTTCTTTTTCTTCTTTGGCTTTCTCAGTGTTCAGCTTGAAAGTGGAACCTAAGAGAGAGAGAGAGAGTAAGAACACGATCCACTCTTTTTGTTATTATGACATCTGGAAAGCTGCTCTCTGTTTGTTTACCTTTTTTCTTGAGTACTGTAAAGAGGTGAACCTTAACAGCGAGAGGATGGATACGATCCACTTTTAATGTTAATGCTCTGTGTTTGTTTACCTTTTTTCTTGAGAACTGTAAAGTGGTGGAACTTAAGAGCGAGAAGGACTGTGTTTATATTTATCAAAGCAAAACAAAAACAATCGATCAGCTGTTAGCACATCCGAGGCAGGAGAGAAGCTTATTCGCTCGTTCGTTCAGTTCGTTTGTTTATCTGTGAGATACGCAGGTTTTAGGGTTAATAATTAAAAAGTTATTTATTAATAATAAATAAAAGTTAGTTTTCAAGTATGTGTATATTTTTTATATATATATTTTCCCACTTGATTATTATCCTCTGTGTATGCACGCGTTGAGTTCATTAAATTTACTGGCGGGCAGTTTGCTTTTTGGGCCAGAGGGCAACACTCCTCGCACTTACATACATTTCCATTTACATTTGCATTTACATACGCGTACATGCATATCCTTGCATGATGTCCTCGTACCGTCCACGGGTAATTACGACTTCCGCCAGGAGCAGCAAAGTGGCCGGCGTAATGATACACGGACAAGGATATCGAACAGGCAACTTCCGCTGTCCGCCGTACCTCCTGTCCCGTACACGCACAGTGGAGTTTAGATAGTGAAAATGTTGATAAAATAGCTCAAGGATATTTTAAAATTTTACTTCACTCACCTTGAAATTTATATTTTCTTTGTGAAGATTTGACTTGTATTTGTATATCCATAAAAGTACGATCAAGATCTTACTTTAACTATAAATTATTTCATAATAATAATGGACATATTATTAACTGCAGTCCAAGCGCAACTTCTGCACCGACCAATGTCCTTCGGTCTTCGTCCTTTGCTCGCTTGGCGGGAGGGTGTGGTGGCACACTCTATTAACAGCTGCACACGCCGGCTGACCAAGGGGTATCGCCATCGTATTGTTGCATTTATGCATATCCTGTGGCCACCTCGTGTCCTTCCTTGGCCCCTCCCCCCCCTGGCCAAGTGTCTGCGCGCGTGTGTGTGTGGGGGCTCCTCATTGTGTTGTATTACACATTGAAATGTTAATTGTTTTAAGCAATAATTAGGATTGCAATCAAGTGGTGCTGCCACTGCTGCTACTTTGGGTTTTACACAGAGAAAAAACAAGGGAAAATTTACAAAAAAAACATTTAAGATACATTTTTAGTTAGTTATTCATTTTATTAGTTTTTTTTTTGGTTTAAAACCACAAGAAATATTTATTTAAAAACCAACTTTAAGGACTCCTTCTTTTGCCTTTTTAGTTGTTTTTTTCTAGTGCAACGTCACGGTTGCTGGGCCTAGCTGGTTGTTGTTGTTGTTGTTGTGTTTGCTTAGTTACCATTAAGTAGCCGAGCACTCACACACACTCACACACACACACACATATGCCCATTAATTGTATTTGTATCAATTAACAAAAGGGTTAATTTATGGCGCTCAAGGGCTACTGGCACGACCTGTGTGGGTGTGTGTGTGTGTGTCGGGAAAACTCCCATATTATATGGGAATTGGGCCTGCATTGTGCCTGCCATTAACCCTTTTGGCCCCCTGAGGGGGTCTCCGTCTCTCTCTTTGTGTGTTGTGCGGGTTAAAGGGTTCGAAGTGCAGGATTTTGACCTGCAGTTACACTTAACTCCTAACTTGGCCCCCAACAATGATGATGATGATGATTGTAATGATGATTATGATGATACCAACACTTGTCGCACACACACACACGCATATCCTTACCTATACAAGACATCGAAGTTGGTGGATTATTAATGTTATTTGCTTGTTTACATGCACGCGAAATATATCAATAAAGGAGGCCTCTGGGGCAGACTTCTTTGGTTAGGAAAAGATCATAAAAAATCTATTAGGCAACCACATATAGCAAAAGGGGTAAACACACCCACACACACCCATATGGCACACACGCAAAGGGGTTGGCAGGGACATAAAAACGATAAAATATCAATCGTTGGAAAACAAGAAATCAAACAACCATCAAAGCACCGCTGCCTTTCACCAAAATGATTGAGTGTCCTGGCCTACCCCTTTTTCCGCTCCTGGATTTTGTGCTTGTTGTTTACCTCAACACACACTCCCCGCCCCACTGAACCACCCACCCACTCGTCGCACACACTCATCTATCAATGTCAAATTATGAAGTGATCATATTTGGATTTATGCGGCCGCTGCGAAAGGGGGGAAAAATGCGCGGCTGGGCTTTAAGGATTTAAGCCAACCTGTCGCACGGATGTCCCACATATGAGCCCTCAATGGGATTAGCTCTTTAAGGCGGCAGCCCGCCAAGTGGCCGCCACAGTGGGGTCAAAAGGGGGTTCAAAATAAAAAGCATTTTAGCATATTTTCTCTTCATAAATAATAGCATTTATTTACATTTGTCTTGGACTTGGAAACAGCGAACTATTGCTAGCACAGCTACATGATTTTTCTGTTCCTTAACCCCCATCAAGCCTGCCACTTAACCCACTGTAGCACCGTGTAAAAGCAGAGCAAGAACCTGGCATGTCAAAGGGCCAAACAAATAGCGAAAAAAAGTATATCTAAAATAAGGAAATGGAAAGCGTGTAGAAGGCCAAAATGAGGGGGGGAAATGGTAAAGAAAAAAAAAAGGGAAAAGAAAGCCATAGCTAAGCCCATAAGCGAACGTGTTCATAATATTTACAGTTATTGATATTTGAAAAGGCGGAAAATTTATAACGAGCGACATGTGTGTGACAACATGCCGAGATCCTGGCGAATGTGTGGGATATGAGGAAGCAGGAGATGGGAGCAAATGGGATATGGGATATGGGTTATGGGAAGGATATTGCACAGAAGGGTGCAGGGACAATATTCAATCAAAAATCGATTACAAGCGCTTACGTGAGTGAGTGTGGCTCGCTCTGAGTGTATTAGAGCGACTTCCTAGTTGGTGTCCCTTGCTCCTTGCTCCTGCTGCCATGCCGAGAGGCCAGGAGCCAGCAGCTCAGCTGGTTAATCTTTGCCACGGGCATTCCTTTCCACCACCACTGCCACCTCCATCTGCACCCTCTTCCTGCTCTCTATGTTGTCCTTCCTCTCCTTTTGTTTTCTTTTTTTTTTTTTTTTCTGTTGGGGCCACATGGGCATGACAATGACTTACGGCCAGGAGGAGGAGTTGGCAGGGCGCTAAGGACACTTCGGACCGCCGCACCGGCTCCTTTTTGTGAAGCCATTTTAAAACCTTAATTCACATGTGTAAATTGAAGGGAGCACCTGTGTGTGGGTGTAGCATATTGCTACACCCAAAGGATAATATCTGGAAACTCAAATTAATTAATTCTGAAAATTTTGGGTATATTTTTTAAAAAGATTTAATTTTTATAAACAAAAAGTCCTAGTAAAATATTGTTAAAAGTTATATTTTTATTGGCAATTATTTTACCACAACTTCCTGTCGTTAGTTATTGGCTTTAATTTAGTATTTCGATTTATTTGACATTCAAAATTTCATATTTTTCTCAATGTGTAAGGATGCTGGCCTTCTCTTCATTGCAGCAAATGTTTTTCCTTAAATTTTTGGAAGCAGCCTGCTGCTGAGGCTGTCTATGCTTGATTTATGGCCAAAAGGAAACGCAGAAGGGGGTGTGGGTGGGTCGCGCTTTCAGAGATTTGGGGATTCGATGGAAACTGAATTTTTAGCTGACTTTAAGTTTTTTCCTGCAGCCTTTGGCTGAACGGAACGGAACGGACGTCCCCCGTTGCGCATAATTCTTCATATTCGAGTGCTTAACTTCTCAACTGGCGGCAGGATCCATTCCCGGTCTCCAGTACCCACTCTATGGACCTGACCCTCATCCTGCCACTACCTTTGGGCGCGCCCAGCTGGCGTGGATAATTTGTAATTTAACCACTTTTCGGGTTCAGTAGCCACCTTCCGTTGGGCAACTTCCGGGTCCGGGTGACTCTCTGGCAGGCGGGCGTACCTTTTCGCTGGCGGAATTCGCGTTTTTTCCAGCGACCGCGATGTGTCCTTGTTTACTGGTGGAAATGGGGGAAGGTCCTCCCGCTGCTCCCCGTCTCCTCCTCTGGCCTGGGGATGCGGCCTGCCCTGGCTGCCGTGTGTTGGCCTCATCGTGCTCGTCATCGCTGAGCAAATTAAATGAACATTTCTGCAGTGACACAAACTTGTTTATTTTGACATGCACACAGGCACAAGGACATCCATCCCCGGGGAGTAAAAAAGTTGAAAAAAAAAAAAATCGCGGTTGGCAAATTGCGGATTTCTGAAATACTCTTTCGAGGGAAAACAGAGTTGGCTGAGTTTAAAGGAAATTAAGTATAGAAAAAATTGGGCTTTTAATGGAAAATTTGATTTAATTTATTCAAAAGTATAAATAATTGCAAAATATACAAATAATACATACATCTACTATATCTTTCTTTTTTGAGATATATTCGCACAGAAGTGTATTTGCTATATTCGGCATTTCCGAGTATTTTTTTTCACCTGATTCGCCTGTATCCTCCCGCAATCGTTAACCGCGATTTTGTTTTCGTTTTGTTATTCATTTTTTCCTTTATCCGTGTGGCGTGTGTTTGAATTTTAATTCGCTTAGCGAAAAAAGCAAATTGGCAAATTTAATAACGGCAAACAATGCCGATGAAAAGAAGTCGAGGGGACCTGGAAAATGCGGAGAGTTGTGAGGAGTGCAAATCAAATCTGGCCACATATGCGTGAAATCGACTCGAGGACACACCCTCTCCTTAAATTCTTCTGTTTTTTTTTTTTTTTGTATTAATTTTCCTATTGCGAATCGCGCGATAATCAGTTTTATTTAGTTGCCTTCCGTGAATCCCCGAGGGAATGCAAATGAGGCTGGCTCCTGCCGCTGACAGCTAAGGAAAATCAAATTAAGATTAATTTTGATTCGGTTAAGGACATTCGGTTCGATTTTTAAAGTCCAATGATCACAGGCGTATTAAAAAAATAAATTATGGAAATGGATTTAAGGTTAATATACCAAATATTTATGATAATCTTTATATCTTTTCAAATCTTTACTCGATTTGAAAATACTTCAGATTTTTTCTCTTTTTAAAACTGAATAATATTCATATAAAGCTAATTAGTTTTTAACTTTCACTTTTCCTAACTTAGTCTCGACAAATATTAATTCAATTCGATTACTTCAGAGACTTGAATATTTATTTGCTTTATCCCTGCCCCAGACAAGTGGCTCTATCCCGTCATATCCCCACAAATCCATCAATCCTCCGCCTGAGCCATCGGCAGAAGGAACCACAGGAAGGGCCAGACTGGACGAGGACGCCGGCTGGCAACAATTTGTTAAATTGAAATGAAATTTAATCCTTGCAATTTGCACATCAAATCTCAGACCGCACCGGGGATTGCCCTTAAAAATGTCTTTAGAAAACCGGAAAACGGGGAAATGGAAAGGGAAAGGAAAAGGGATGGGTGCCATCTTGTCATCTACGTGTGGTTGGTGTCGTAATAGATGATGAAAGGACCTGTCCGCAGATGGGTGTGGAAACCCCCAGAAACCAGGACGAGTAGAAAAAACAAAAGGCAACTGCAGAGAGGGTGGGGGTGTGGGGGAGGGGAAACCTAAGAAAAGCCAAAGCCAAAATACATATTCCTCGGGTCCTTTTTGCATCTTTGCGAGTCTTTCGTGTGGTTTTGGATTTCTTGGCTCAAAACTTAGCAGCCAGCCAGCCGAGCAGGCCTGAGAGCCTTGAAGAGAGGCCACCACCAGCCGCAAGTTGCAGTTTTTGAAGTGCTTTGTGAATGGTTTCTTCGAGGAAGCTCTCTTCCTCTCTCTCTCTTCCTGCCTCATCCCTTTGGCTTCCTTCGAAATTCTTTAAGATCTTCGACTGCGGTCGCTTTGACGACCAGCCACATAGGCGTTTGGGCATTTGGGCATTTGGGGTCACCTTTTGCCCAGTTTTGGTGGTGCCCGCCTCCGTCTGACCAAATGCAAATAGAAACCAAGACCAAGTCCAAGTCCATGGCACTTCATGCAATATTAAAAACGTGAATGGAACTCGAACTCGGTGCCTTGGCAAACAAAAACAAGGCACACACATGGCCACTCGGCACGGGGCTGCTCATCAAAGAACTTCATTCGCCGGCTGTCAATTAGGAAATGGGAATGAGTGGGCAGCGATATATCCTATTCCGATCACGTGACTTGATTCAATTAACCGATGCCCAAAAGAGTTGTCCTACCGCCCATGAAATCCCCTATAGCCTCCCCAGGACCCGAGGCCCTTAACCCCCAGCTCTCTTCAGTTCCTGGGCGTCCGAGTGGCTGGGCGACTTAATTGGAAGCGAATGGCGAGCGGCAAACCCTTTCCCCAATTCACATGCTAAAGGGCGTTCGAGCCACTTAAGCTCGTGGCCGCCTGGTCCGGTTAAGTCCGGCCCCTGTGTGCGTTGCCTTCCCTTCAGGAAAATGGACACCGAATCAAGGCAAGGACACGCGACTGCCATCGGAAACCGAAGCGAGGAACTGTGGTCTAAATTCAGTTCGTTTTTCCAGATTTCTTTTTATATATCAATCACGCTTTGCCTGCCAGGTACAACGAGTGAGTTTTCTTTTTTAGTTTCGGTTAGTTTTGGTTAATATCTTTTTTTTTTCAAATGAAAATTCCCAAAATTAGAGATTTCTTGCTCCACTGTGCCTCGACCCCGGAGAATGGAAGGGGCATTGGTCAGGAGTTCCTTTCTCACAGGGGCGCTAAAAAGGGTTATTAACTCGTCAGCTTGGCTAAATGTCAGTCAGGTGGTTGCGCTCGGACCGGAATCCCTGACAAAATCGTTGCTGATGCGTGGTCACGCACCATTATCGCCGACCGACAGTCCGATTTTTTCCCCCTCCGATTTCGAGAGGGAGTTCCGACCGGAACACTTGATTTGGCCATGCCCCCTTTTATCGATGAAGTTGTTAATTTTGTACTTTCAACGTGCGAGGAACAAAGCGGGGTTAAGGCTTAATTATTTTGTTGTTTTTCTTTCGGGTTAATATAGGCCACGAAAAATGCAATCACCGGGGAGTGTGGGTAGTCAGGTAGAGGGCTTTCTGGTTGGCCTTAAAGAGCTGCAGCTGCTGGTGCTGCTGCCAGGTGAAGACTAGATAAGGCCATAAATGGGAGGCGCCAGGCAAAAGTCTCTTAACTTTTCGCATAATCACCCAGAGCAGAGCAGAGCAGACATGGAGGTCCCTGGCTCCCAGGATATAAACCAAAGCCAACCAAGGGCAACGATAATAAATTTAAGTAACCAAATCTTAACAATTACAAAGACACATACACACACACACACACACATGGCAAAGGTGAACTGGCCGGATTTCCTAGACCCAAAAATAGAGGACAGCATTTAGAGCGCTTCATGGCGCCCAATAAGTCTACGGGGTAATAATCGAGCATAAAGCACAATTTATTTTCATAAAACCTCAGCATCAGCAGGCGGGTCCTTAAGCCAGGCGCTGATCAGACCAGGACCCCAAGCACCCACACTATCCCCAAGCCTTAAACTGCGCCAGGAACCAACTAGATTTGCCAGGGATCAAGTCGACTTGAAGATGTCCTGCCAGGGAGTTGCATCAACAAAAATATATATTTTACAGGAAAATATTCCATAAAAAACAGAGTTTGAACTTGAACTTGAACCCATAGATTTTCTGTTTATTTTTCTTAAAAAAAAAGCGTATAAACTTGTTTTAACTAAGAAACTAATAGGGTGCATCCAACGAACTACGCTCATCCTGCGTCCTGCTTCCTGCATCCCTCTAACAACCCTCCTTTCGTTTCGTTTCGTTTCGTTCCGACTTTTGATTTTAAAACAGTGACGGCCATAAGTAGTTGTAATGGCAGTTTCTGGCCAAAAAGGTCTGAGGTCCTGGTCTAAGACTGCCCAGGGAAAGGGCTGTTTTGTGTGAATGAGGACGAGGCTGTGGCTGCTGCAGTGGAGCGGGTCAAGTCTGGCCGGGTGCTAAATCTGGCTAACGTTTCTCTCCAGCTCTCGCCGAGATGAACGCTCCTCCTCCTAATCGTTCCAATGTCTGGGTCCCAGTTCTGGGTCGCAGTTTCTGCTGCCTTCCCAGCTTCTTTTGTGCACTGAGAAAAAAACTAGGCTTACCAAAGATTAGGTATTTAATGATGTTATTTATTAAAGAATTCGTGGCTGACTGTTTGATTGATTGATTTCCATGTTTACATTTGAATTATAAATTTCTAATCCGCGCAATAAAATTGTACCAGGAGCAGTGTACTACTCCTTGCTTGGTCCTGTTTGCTTCTCCTTCTGCTGGGTCCAGCCCGGTGGCTCCTTTCATGGTTCTGCTGGTCTGGGCACAACTGTACAGAAACCGCATGAGCGCGACGACGACGACGACGACGACCCGTCGCCATGTCCTCCTCGGCGTCGTGGCAATTTTATGGCTCCCCTCCACTGGTTATCCTGGTGGCCCAGAGAACGAGCAGGCGAGAGCTTAACGAACATTTTACAATGCCCATGATGCATTAATATCCAAAACCGAGACAGGAGACAGGAGACTGGGAACGGGTAGCCCAGAACAGGGAAAGGGACCGGTCGAACCTGTCCTCCCCTCCCCCCCCGTCCAGCTAGATAGCAACAATAGTGGCGACGCGATGTAGCACCCACCCAGGGCCATCGTCATCATCATCATCGGGATGTGTGTGTGTGTGTAGCATACATTTTGGGGCAAAACTAAAAACAGTAGCAGCTTTGCCAACTGGCGGGGTTAGTGTCGTGCCACGAAGGCTTATCGTTGGAAATTAGCTACCCTTTTGGCAAAGCCCACACCACCCACACACACACAGACATTCTGGTGTGTATTTTTTCGGCTTCCAGACTCTAATTTTCGTTGTCTGATCCCACTATTTATTAAATTTCAATAAATAATTTCGTTCGTTGCTGGGACGCGCAACACAAAAATAAAGGGTTGAAGTTGCACAGGGAAAATATCGAAATATATATAAGATTTTGGTTTATTTAAGTTAAATAATATTATTTGTAAATTTGCAAATAAGTTACGTATGCTTTTCTCTCTCTGCATAGGTTTGTATTACCCTAATTGTAGTTCAGATTTTCGATTTCGGCAACAAAATTTGGCCTGCTGCGCGCGTGTGTGTGTGTGAAAAAGGGCATAAAGGTTAGTTGACTTTGGTTTCGGTTCTGCCAACTGGCAGCTGGAAGGTAACAGCCATCAATGTGGCCATTGATTGCCATTTGGGCCTGCTAACTAAGCGTCTAACATTTGGCCACGCCTTCCCACTCCCAACTGCCAGTTTCTCCCCCCTCGAAAAAAAGGGAAAAAATACTATATAAATATATGTAGTATGTGTACATATGGCATGGGTTTCCCGCGCTCGCTGTAACCGCAAACAAATCAACAAAGCAATCAACTTCTATTTGTATTTTCACACACATGTGTGTGTGTTTCCAAAAAGTGCAAATCAAATTTTGTGTGTGGGTGGTGCTGGGCAACGAATTCTACCCCCAAAAAGGCACACACACCCATGGCAGTGGTAGGTGCCTATATAGATAGTAGATAGTAGGACGACCACACCCTCCCCCCCCCCGCGATGAGCTGCGAAACTGTTTGGGTACGAGTCCTGTTTCTAGTCCTCTCCGCCTGTGCATTCCGATAAGCGTTTAATTAGTGCGAAACAAATGAATTGGCAAACTTTTTGCCGAGTTGTTGGCTTTCTTTTTTATTAGGGAATTACGGATAGATAGGGTATTATGAGGTGAACTAGGTGTTATCTGGCGGTCATTAAAAGAATAATGATTTCTGCTAGCGAATTGTGCCTTTTGAATACCAGAAATTCAACGAAAAATTGTTTATTTCAAAGTTGAAAATGACTGATGATAAATGTTGACATATTTTCGGATATTAGTCTTTTTCTAGAACAAACAAAAAACTATTTACAAGCAAACCAAACTCAGAATAACAAAAACCTTTTACATATTTGCCCATAAATCCCATTTTGCAGGCAATGCAGCTTATTGGGTGTGAAAGTATGTGTGCGCGGGGGAATTCCCCGTGTGCATTCAGCAAGGATTATGAAGCCCTATTCTATGAGAAGGAGCAGAACAATACAAATTATTTCCGTCTTATTACTCAGCGATTGCATAAGCCAACCATAAGCAAGCGCTCATGAGGGTTTTGGCTCCGTGAGTCCTTGGGGCGGGAAGAAATCTTGGAAAAAATAGCCGAAAAAAAAAATACAATAATAATTCTCTCGGTCGGTTTGGCAATTCTGATAAGGGTTACGATTATATATAGCTGTGTGGAGTGATGTCAAATAGCCGCAAGTGTCTATTGAATCTGAACCAATTGAATGGGACCCCAGCCCGGAGCCGGCCAAATGGTCAAATGCTGCCGCTGAATCCGTATATATTCGTATCCCTTTTGGAGGGTGAGGGGATTACGTAAGCGGCGCGTCATAAACTGTTGTTGTTTACCGGGTACTTCCCCCGAGCCCCTCCTCTTGCCATGAAATAATAATCATCATCATCATCATCAATGGATTCGCATTGTTCGCATTGGTATTTCCAATTCGCATATTTATCTGTGAATGTCTGGCCACAGGATATAGTTGAAGCTTGGATGCTCTTACACAGAAAGGAACTAAAAATTCCAAAAATTATAAATATGGAGTTTATATAAAAATTAAAGAAGCAAATGCATATATTTTCTCACATTTTCCTACTTTTCCATTACAATTTCCCTTAGAGTATTTGGAATTACCTCAAGTTCTTTTGTAAATATTTTGTTTTTATTATTATTTTGCCATTCTTGGGACTTGCCTGCTGGACACACTCGACATTTGACAAAAGCGGCGGCAAACAGCGGAATCAGTGGAGGAGCTTGGGAAGGGGTGGGTCAGGAGAATTGAGTCGTCCTCGTCGTCGGAAACACAATGAAGTGAAAAATATGATGGGGCGTCCATGTAAAGCATTCCGTGTATCGATGCTCCCCTCTTCCTTTTTTTTTTTTTGTTATTTATTGTGATTTACAGTTGAACGCTTGATTTGATTTTCAAGTGGTTCCCACGCCACGCCATCCGATCCGATCCGGCCTGGGGGTCAGCTCAATGTCAGCAATTTGTTTGGCCACCGGGAAACCGGCAAGAGGCAAGAGGCCCGGCTTAGTTAATTAGTGGCCATCAGTCAGTCGTCGGTCTCAGCGATTCGCCCTCAATCAGGGTATATACGACTGGTGATTCCCTACCAAAACTGGCCAAGAGATGGCCAATGATTAAGGCCTTAATTGAGGAGGTTTTTTTTAGAGACTAAAAGCTTTTGATTTTTAAATTTAAATATTTAATTTAATATTTATATTATTACAAGGTAACAGTCTCGTTGAACCCGCCGCCTTGACTTATGAATTGGCAATTTTTCAGCTCGAATTCCCCCACAACCATCGCCAACTTTGTTGTTCTTTTCCATTTTCTTGGCCGTCTGGGGTGGCCAAGGGCAAATGTCGATACAATAAAGTTGCAAATATAATGCGAACTCGGTCGGGATTTATCGGGAGATGCGAATGGGGGGCTCTCTGGTATAGCAGCTAAGGAGATGTGTCTGCAACATATTCCTACAACATTTGCATTTATTTCTTGAGAGGGGGGAAATATCCGTTGCCTTCTGCATAAATGGAATTTTCGAATTTTTGTCATTCAGCGGGCAGGCGGGGATTCCCCGTTTTCGGATCGCTGTTATCGATGGTGCCCTGGGGACAACGGACGCCAGCCCCACTCGCTCGTTCGGTTTATTAGCCATGAAGGGTCTTGGTTTATGCCACTTTGATTGTCTCACGTGTGGACAATTTGTTGTGCAAAAACAACTTTTCGTCGCTCCATAAATTGCAGCGTATTAACCTATAATTTTTTAATAGATTTTTTTCGGTACAAAAAATGCTCCTCACGTAGCCAGGCCTCGAGACGTTCAAAGTGAATTCGGTTCAGACGATAAGATAAGAGGTCCTAAACCTCCCCCCGACCTATTGGCACGCACACACACTATCCATCCATCCCGGCACACACACACACACACTTAATGGCTGGAATCGAAAATATTTATTGAACATTTTAATTCGTTGTTTGTTGTTGCAAATAAATTCTGATTTATTGGCAATAAAGCCACCAAAATAGACAGCAAAGCAAATAACCGGCCAAATGGAGGCAAACAATATGTTTGGTTATCGCCAGGCTCTACTTTTTTCCTTGTTTTTCTTGCCAAATGGTCAACGCTTTGAACAAAACCGAAAAATAGAGCAAATAAAAACAAAAAAAAAAAAAAAGAAAAGAAAAGAAAGAAATACATGAGAAATTAAAACATGTGTGGAATTTTGAGTGTTGCCCGGCCCCCTTTCCATGGCCATTACTAACATTCTTTATGTATCCGCCTCACCCACAGCCAACGTCCTCATCCTCATATCCTTTAAAGTGAACTGGGTTGAGTTTCTAGGGGTGGTCCTGCCCATTAACTGACAGTTTCGACTGATTTCTGTTTACTATTTGCCCAGGGTTCCTGGGGGGAATCCTGTTTTCGAAAGTTTTAAAATTCCATTTTAAAGTATTTTTGTGGGCATGCTTTTGATTTACCAATTTTTTAATAGTTTTGTGTATTTTCAATTTCAAATAATAATAATAATTTATAATTAAGAATTTAATAATTGTTAAAAATTTCTTTTCTGCCTCCACAAAGTTCCTATTTCGATTTCCATAAAGCGTAGTACTATTTAACCCCCTCTACTTGATTTTTGTGCAGTGTAGCACACACACACTGCCGCAGAAGGCCCATCACTCATCGCACACACATGCAGAGAGGCATCAGAGGCACACACACCGTGGCGTAACGTCTGGCATTGTCAATTGTTGTTGCGGCACGTCGATTGTTGTTTCTGCCTTTTTAGCATAAGTGCCCCACGTGTGCTGTTTGTCTCGCTCTGAGTGTGTGTGTGTGCCAGGTTCGTCAGGTGTGTGTGTCCTTTTTGTTGGCTTCATACCCTTTTTTATGCAGAATTATTACACATTTTACTGAGACATGGGACACTCTTTTCTATGTTAATTATTGGCAGTTATCACTTTAAATTTAAATAATTATAAAGCAGTTATATTATATAATATGGGAATAGTATTAAAATTGAAAAAAATGCAGAGGGAAGTTCTATATATGAGGACAGCAGATTTTCTTTTGAAATTTCTAGAGAATTACCAAACTCAAAGGGCATTACTTAGTCGTTTATCCTGGCTAATTCTCTGGGTTTTCCTATACATATACTATATTTTTTTTTTTGTTGTTTTGTTGGGTTGTTGGTAACGTCTGTGACAAAAGCGGTAGCGGGAACACACAGACAACAACGAATTTTCGAGGTTGTTGACGCCACAGTTGAGGATGGCGTTGGCCATGATGATGATGATGATGACAACTGCTGCTGCTGCTTCTGCTTACCTTAATGATAAGGCGCTTGTCACTCAGGCAGCGCCCCCCGAAAGAGACAGGTGTAGAGGCGGGTGAGGGCGCAGAGGGGGGGACAGGCATATCGTCAAATGTTGCTGCGGTGCTGCGGTTGTTTTATGCCATCCGACGAGGGAAGCTGATGAGTGAAGAGCGGGGAGTGGAGTGATGTGGCCGGGGGTGTCAACATGTGTGCTGCTGTGTTTTGTCAAAAAAACATATTTGCCTTGTCTCTCTACTCCTGAAGCGTCTGAGGCATCCACATCCACAAAAGCACATTCACAAAATATAATTATTAAACATGTTGCCAATTTTGCGAGCGCTTTTTAATCCTGTTGTCTGCGCTCTGCTCCTTCCCCATCTCCTTTACTCCAAAAAAACGGAAAGGAAATATAAAAAGAGGGAGGATATAAACCCCCTTGGCGGTGGCATATAAATAAAACTCTATTATGTGGTTGTGGCTTATGTTGTGATCGCTTCCCAAAAATTTTCCACTTAGGTTTTCAAGAGAGCAGCAAGGATTTTTGCCAAATTGCGGTGTGGTTTGGCTTTGGCTTTGGCTTTGCCAGCGCCAAAAATTTGCCAATTGGTTGAGTTTTTGGTTTTCAGGTAAATCCGCCCATGGCAACCTCACGGTTTTCTGGATAATCAGCAGCATTTCGCTGAAATTATAAAATTTATGAGAGGCAACAGTGCAGGCAATATGTTTTTTTGTTTTTTTTATGTCCTGGCGGGCTTTTGGTTTTGAATGCAGAAACAATTTGCTAATTATTCGATTATAATTTGGTCTCGATAATGGAATTTTATATTTGCTGATGAAGGAAATTCATTGAAATTAACTGGAAACATCATTCTGGAAGTTTGTTAAATAAAATATATTCTAAAAAAAAACATTAGGTAAAGAAAACAAACCTAAACACAGGCACAATTATTTATTTGAATAAAATTTAATATTTTATATTTACAATCTTCCATCAAGTCTTCTCACAGATTTTGCAGCAAATTAACATTTTGTTATCATTCGCAGTACATTTGCTGCTGCCATTGACATTATCCATTATCATTCCACAACGAAAACCAAAGCCGAAACCAAAATTCTTCAAATTCCGTTGACCTCTTTGTGGTCCTGGACAAAGGGCATTATCCAGAGTTGGATAAATAAAGCCGGTCAGAGGGAAAGAATCAGAAAAAGGGCCAGCAGGAAGCATTAATTTTAATTTCTATCCCAATTCTCTTTGTAACGATGTGAAAATCTCTTAAGTACTCTTGTCATTGACACTCAAACCAAGCTTTTCCCTATGTGTGTGTGTGTGTGTGTGTGTGTGTGCGTAGGGGTGTGTGTGTATGTGGGTGAAGAGGGTGTGAGTAACCCAGGGCTTAACCTTAGTTAAGCTGTCGCTCGTCTCTCGTCGACAGCAACGGCGGCTGTGACACAATCTCATCAACAGATCACAGATTTCAGCGCTCATTTTGCACTGTAAAAAATTTAATGTACTATTTTTGTAGATTTTTCTATTCATTTGAAAGTCCCAATTCAAGATATACTCTTGTGGGGGAAATATTTTGAATTTTACCAATGAGATCTTTGTAATTTAGTTAAATAGTTTGAATTTATTTTTATAGGTTTTTGTTGCCGTGCAGCAGCAGCAGCATCTTGTTGCGCCACCGTTGACATCTGTGGCATTTTGAACGTGCGACGTGACCGGCATAGCGGTGCTATCAGGACTCAGGACTCTTTGTTTTTTTTCCCTGCCTTCTGTTTTGTGTTTTTTTTATTTTTTTGACTTTTTTGGCTGACATTTGACACGCGCCGTGTGGTGCGGCCTTCTTAGTATGGCGGTCAGCTTTCGGCGTTGGTCAGCAGCCCGACTGGAAGTCAGCTTCTGTTACAATATTAATTTTCGACTCTGGCACGTCTCGCATGTGTGTGTGTGTGTGTCTCTTCAGGGGGGGTGCAGTGTGTGCCCCCTTTTTGTGGGAAATTGCCCCAATTAACGCAAAACACAACAACTCAATTTATCACGCACAACTAAAGTGATTTGTTGCCAATGCCAACGATCGTTGTTTTTGTCCCGTAAAACTTGCATTTGTTGTTTTTTACAAGTTCAACATTTAACATTTAATCTCTGATAATTTTTTATTTAAAAAAAAACGTCATTTAAATAATTTATTTTAAAACGCAGAGGAAGGGTTTCTAGGATAATTTTTTTTTTCATATTTTTTTTGGAAATTTCTAACAAATTTTACAACATTTAAAATTATGCTTAAATTTTCCCAATAACCTTGTTTAATTCTTTAATTTATTAACCTACTACTAAGACGTATAATATATATAAATTTATATCTCCGATACATACAAACCCCTTCGAATGACTCTTGCGTTGGGCCAACAAAAAAAAAATCAACAATAACGAGCCACAGTCGAGGGTAGGAAATTGTTTAATCAATTCATCAGGCTGAGGCCTGCATGTTGCATGTATAATGGCGTTGGTCGCGGCAATAACAAACAGGATATTAACTTACACAACATTACCAAAAAAAAAAAAAAGAAAGGAAAAACAAAAAACGAGCTCCCCCGTTTTGAGTAATTACCGCAAAAGAGAGATATCTGGCCCATTCCCTTGGATATCCTCCATATCCTGGCCATCCTCGTCGCATAATGTATGTTATGGCCTTGCCCAAATCGTTGACTTTTACAAGCAAACAATTTGTCAAATGCAAATAGCCAAATAAACCCAATCCAGTGCGGTCTGCCAATTGAAAAACGATTCGAAATCAATCACAGCTGCCGGCAGTCTCGGCCACAGCATCATCCCCGTCTGTCGTCCATTTGGGCTGGGGCTAGCAGCGACAGGAATCCATTAATAATTCCTGTGGCATGTCCTGGGGAGAAGGAGCAATAGCCGTATAGCCGGAGCTGGAGATGAACCCCTTTACCATCCGCAAAAAACATGCAAACGTGACTTTCAACTGCTGACCGCGTGCCAGGAATAAAACGGGGGGGCGACCACAACCGCCAAGGATGACCATTTATTGGCATGTAGCAAGGTCATGTGGGCGGGGCGAATCGCGGGGCGCCATCGAGAGCAGTCGAGAGTTCCTAGGCAAATTGATGGCCAGTCATCAATTTCACTTGTTGTCCAGAGGACTCTCCTCCTGCTGCTGGTCCGGAGGCGCGTGTGCCCACCATTTGTCAACGCCGGAGAGTGGCTTCCCTAGTGGTCGGTTGGATAATCGGGAAAATCCGAGGGGTGTGTGTGTGTGTGCACTCAATTAAAGGTCGCCGGCAGGTGGAAGGGCGGGGAGGAGGCCATGAATGCTAATTCTGTTGGCCAAATTAATGGGTTTGGCGACACACTCACACTGACTAGGTGGAAAGGGGTGACCCGGCAGGGATGAGAAATTAATATTATAAGAAAAATGAATATTTTTATTATTGAAATATTAAAATCAAGCCAAATTTCGCTTTACTTTAATATCTCCCACAACAAAATATTGCTAAAAAATCGATTGAATACACGTAATAGTTACATACTTCCTGCAGGATACGAGCCCTTTTGCTTGGATTCCTTCTTTTTTTTTTATATAAACCCAAAAGTGTAGTCAAACTATCCCTGAGAATAAATGTGCAATCGATGAAGAAGATGCCCCAACACGGCGGGTTTTCCCCCCGGAAAATCCCAATGGCATTAACTTGTCAAACCGCGGAATGCAAACATATTTCGGGCATTTGCAGTAGACACACACACACACACACACACAGCAAGGGATTTTTCCTTTTTCCAGGGATTGAGGTTACCGAAGGCGGTGCAGCATGTACATAATTTTACATTTTGTTTTTTTGCGCGATTTGCGCACGATTATAAAAGCTTTTCGCGGTACGACCCCCATAATTCATATGATGTCGACTGGAAAATGTTTACAACACCAACGATATGATTGCCACCGCTTTTTGTGCCAGCGTATTCCTGATATCATCCTTGCCATCCTTGCCATCGTTTTGCCATCCTTTTTGCCTTTCGCCTAATGCAGCATCGCCCCCATTTATATATTCGGCCAAGGCCTGCTACCGAAAGGAGCAAGGATTTTCGCCAGAAGAACAAGACGACAGCGAAATATTCAAATGAAAATTTATGTTTGCATTATGAATTTTTATATAGTGTTGCTCTCGCGTAGGCATTTTATGGCTCTGTCTATATGTGGGTCTCTGTCTGCGTTTACTTTGGCCGAACACTGAGAGAAATGTGCAGAATAAAGCCCTATACTTATTGAGATATATTCAACTTTAGCTTTGCATCTTAATTTAATATCAACTTTAGTTCTCAAAAGTTGCTATTAAAATTATTATTAGACGACTTCTGCTGCTAATAATATTTTCCAAAATATATTCTACATATATCCCCCCCCTTCTTTTCGCCCTGTGTTTGTGTGATTTAACCCTCCTCGCAACCCCCTGGCCGCTCCGCAAAGTTCGGCGAGACGGCGGCGTGTGGAAAATTATTAAAATGTCGTATATAATGGCTATGGTTGCGCCTCGTCAGGAAATTTATGCGTTTATAGCTTTCATAATTTTCGAATTATTATTGTTATTTTTCCTCCGCGCTGCGCCATCATCAGAGCTAAGTGCGTACCCCATTACCCCTCAGAAAGCTAGAAGAAAAAAAAAAAAGAAAAGAAAGTGGAGCCCAGATCAATGAATGAGCCACTCGCTCCACTCCCATCCCTGCCCACCCAGGCCACGCCACTCCGTTTCATTTCATTCCAGCCCAATCCCAGGCACATGTTGCATAGTCGTAAAAACGAAAGCAAGTCTCCAAGCATTTTCTATTCCTACTTCTTGGATTCGGGATTTTATTCCCCCCTCCTCCGCTTTTCCCAGAGAGAAAGCTCATTAGGCGGAGATCCGAAGCGCCAGGTTTGCATTGTCTGCGGATTTTTATGACGTCCGATGCGCCATAAAGCAGGCAGGTGGATCTGCCCGCCAGTCATTATCCCAGCCCGAAAATAGGAAGAAAATTCTGAGCTAAACACTGTGCGCCTAATGAAGAAACAATGTGTGGTTCGGCTTCAAAATGGATTTAAGAGCTAACAAGAGGGGTGCAGTTTTACCCAAAAATATCCTCTAAAGTTAAGATATCCTATCGTAAGAAAATATCCTAAAATATCCTGGAATATCTGCTTGTCTGGCTTGCACTTGGCAAATAGATAAATCTTTCGGGGCGAAGCAATTTATTTGTAAATGGAATCGATTAAAAAGCAATCGGTGCAAGGCATTGCCGCTGCTGTCATTGGATGCTGTCTGATATCGAGGACCCCAGAAATGCCCAAACCCCGTCGACTGTATCCTCAATCCGCCAGACGACACCTTTGTGGCGCCCGTTAGTCACGTTGCAGGTCTCTGAAGCAATTCGTCGAGTGACAACAGTCCCCGGGAACAGCAGGTGGTCGCCCGGTTCTAACAGTTTCGGAGTGGCAATCAGTGCCCCGAAATGGAGCACTACCAAGTCGCAGTTACCAGTTAGCAACTCCAACCCCCCGGCAATGATTACATCATCTTGTGTGTGTGTTGTTGCTGTTGTTGCGTCTCCGGTAATACAAATTTCTTATCGAATATATTTTGTCGATTACCCCCTTGGGTAAAATTTATTTGCTTCGACGACTTGCCTTTCAAGGATATGCGGTATGCGGGGTATGGGCCACAAAAGACGAGCGGCGACAGTTAAAGGATTTATAAGTAGACCAAAATTGGGTTACAACATCTCTCCAATCCAGGCAATCCCTTCTGGCTTCCTTCCTGGTTTTTTTTTGTTGTGTATAAATTTATTAAAAAATAAACGCCGGAAGTGGAGTCAAGTTCTCCCAGCAGTCCCGAGTGCCGAGTCCCGGAGTCCTCGTCAATCCCGAACATCTTGTAAACATACTTAGCTGCAGCTCAGGTGTAATAAGTACGCCTTCAAGTGGTTCTTCTGGGCGGGTTTGTCCTAGGCCTGGGCTGGGGGATGAGGAAACTCCGGGAGTTTCCGGGTTGCCCTTTTCCGTGGGTCAGCAGGGAAGGGAGAAGTGGAGCTTCGGTCACGCTGCTAATTTCTTTCATGTTCGCAGTTTACCGCCGCCGTTGCCTTCTCAATTTACCGTCGTTGGCGTCTCCACCAAATACACTGGAAAAATACTGAGTTGCGGAAAGGAAAGTAAATGCATTCTTGCCTGTTATACAAAAGCAAATATAGAATAAAAACAGAGTACTCTTTGCCTGCAATTTTTTTTTTAATTAATTGTTTAATATTGAAATTAATTCAAGTGCAGGCCACTTTGTGTCGTGTATCTCTCACATTAATTGCGAATTGAAAGGGGACAGGGGACTGGGGACTGGAGATGCCAACTCAAGGATCATGGCACTCCATTTTCCAGCTGAGGCCGCTGCTTTTTGAGTTTCCCTTCCCTTTTTTTTTGCTCTATTTTTACGTCTTCTCCCTGTTGTGTTACTTTTTCTTTTTTTTTTAATTAACCGTGTACTATAAAAAGCAAGAGAGAGACGCATTTTATACTCGGCTGCAGCGCTGTTTGAGTCGGTTTTCGGTTTGCATTGCTCAACAGGGCGTTAGCCAAGTGGCGCTAAATGAACAGAGAGAGTTGGTAATTAAACCCTTTGCCAGCTAATGAACTCGCCCCAAAGAGACTTCCTGCCAGCCCCCGTAAAAAATAAGGTTTTAGCCATCCCGGGCAGCACGCGCGCACTTTTATCTTTGCAACTGGCAGAGCAGATATGACTGTAAATATTTAAGTGCGCTGCTTAGTGCCAGGAATTACTTAATTACCTGGGCAGCCTTTGAGGGAGTTTGGGCCGGATTTGGCAGGAGAAATGAGCACAAACTTGCCATTTGCTATTAGCAAAAGCTTCACTCTGCCTTTAGTTATTTTTCTGTCACTTTGACATTTTATCCAACTTGAAAATGCATAAAAAGAGTTTCGGTGAGATTTCAATTAATTATTAGTTTTTTGATTATTTAAATAATCTTCCCTGCAAATGTCTTGCTCTCATTTTAATAATTTCTTATGGCAATCACTTATGCCAAAGATATAATCCAAACTGAACTGTGAACATTTTAAAGTCAATTCAAGCGGACAGAAAGCAATCTAAGGGAAACTTTAATATACTTTTATGGGAAAAGTGGGGGAGTTGGGGGGTGCCTTTTCCTGGCTTTCAGAGGACGAGAGTCATTTGTTTCCAAAAATTAGTTGTGAGCCCCGTTTTCCATATCAAGCAATTGTTGCTTTGTTGTTGCCTTTTTCTGTTGCTCGTTGTGTGTGTGTTATTCGGGGCAAATGTCTGTCTGGCCCCTTGTCCCAGTGCTTCCTGTGACCCTCAGCACAGGACACAGTTGAGATTAAAAAACTAGCAACTAACCTTGAGTGGGATTTATTGGTAATAATATAAAAAAGCTAAAGATAAATTATTATTAATGCCAAGCATTTAAAAAACAAGCTTGAAATATAATTAATTATTAATTAAAATCTTGATTTTTTATGCTCTTATTGTTGCTATTATTATGACCGCAGCTGTGCATGTTTTTGGGTGGCTATGGAGGAAGCTATCCCATTTTGGGACGACGAAGCGAGGCGACGTAATGAATGTGTATCCGTGTGGGTGTGTGTGGTTACCAGCTACCAGCTACAGATACAATGTGGCCCCGGACACTGTCCCCTGTTCCGCCCCCTGGCCTGTCCCCTGCCTCCAGAGGACCTTCGGTTCTCTCTCGCATATGAATATGAATTTTATCGAGATTCATGGCAGATGATAATTTTCCCTTGATAACTGTAAACTCGTCTATAGCTCGAAGCGAGGTTGTGCTCGCTTCTACCAAGATTCCCAGCCATCGTCTGCGTTTGGGACACACACACTAACACACACTCGCACACTCATTTGGTGTTGAATTTTTTGGCTACCCTCCGGACCACATACCCCCCCGTCATTCATTTCCTTGTGCATTCATTTGCCTTCATAAAATATAAACAGCGTATTAAAATGTATGAATATCTCAAGCGCTGCTCCCTGCTGCCCCCCCCTCGGACGCCCCTGGCAACAGCTAATGTTGATAAGTGAAGTTATGACTTTGCCCGCCAGACACAAAAACACAGCAGCAGCAGCAGAGAAGTGGGTTCCAGTTGGGGGGATTCCCGGACTCACAGAAAGAAGGGTTAGCAGTTAGTTACATATATCAGAGATATATCGAAGCTCTAAAGCCTTGAAGTGTTACTTTAATTCTGGGGAAAATCTATATAAAAACCCGATTTTCATGGGAGAGATTAAAAAATATATTTTTGATGGCCTTGTCTTTGGTTTTTGTATATTTTAAGGCTTAACTTTGACTGATAAAATGTAGGTAAAAATGTGGAAATTGTTGAATAATATTAGTTATATTAGCCCTATTATTTTAAGCTTTTTCAAGGGAAAGGTTTGCTATCTTAGAATTTATCTGCTCTCTTTATTATAACAATAATTCATTATATATATTATTTATAAATTATCCTGACTGAACTATCCTGTGACCCCCCTCAGAAATCCATTTCCATTAGCATAACAAGCTGGAGTTTCTTTTTTGATAAATGAAGTGTTTATTTAGCCAAAGACCCACTCTCCGAGGCAAATCTCCACCGAACTGAACCCGATAGAGGAGGGACTGAGCTAAGCTTGGAAAGATTGGGTCTGGATGCTGGCACACACACTAATTTGACTCGCTTGGCACACACACTCAGCTTAGCCCCTTTCCGCCGGGGGTGTTAGGTGTTGACAGCTCAAATATGCCCGGATTCCCGGATAACCGGGAACCCCAAAAAACACGGGGCTCTGGGCGGGTAGCTTTGACCTTTCGTTCTATAACAAAAAAAAAAAAAAAAAAAAAAAAAAAAAAAAAAAAAAAGCGAAAAGGTGGAACCGGACCGCATATGCAAATCAGCTGGGCCAAGGCCCATTTCCATTTCCCACACCCAATCCCAATCCCAATCCCAATCCAAATCCCAATCCCTATTCCGTCGACGAGTGCATGCGGTTAGCGGACTTTGAAGTTGAAACTCAATTACGCAAAATTCTCACACGTTTGCACCTCCATCCAGGCCAGAAATTAGATGGTGGTTGATGTGGGTGCAGCTGCTCCACGGCTATCAGGAATCATCTGCCCTCATGCTCGTCCCTTACAATTTTTATGCCCGCTATAATTTTCAGGCTGTGCCGCAGCTTCGCTTACGGCTTCGGTTTGTCGGTTGCGGTTTCGTTTTCTTTTTCGGCTTTTTTGGGCATAAAAACAATTTGGCTAATTGGTCGAGCCGAATGAACGGCTCAGGTGACGACGCCCACCACCTGGCGTCCCCGCCTGTCCAGTCCGGCGGAAGCGCGCTTTTCCCGCTATTTTACGGCTGAAAATCCGTTTTAATATTGCCTCCTGCTAAAAACTAACAAGGAATTGTTTTCAGAATTGAAATTAAAGCATTTCTGCCTTAGTAATGATATTTTAAACTTGAATTTGTCCTTAAAAAATAGGAGGTTCCCTTAGCCCAAGCTTCTTGTCTCAATTTTAAATGGGATCTTGCCGAAATCAACTGTCAAGTCTAGGGCTTAATATGCAAATTTTGATATTTTACATATTATGGCCATATCTGGAGATAAACCCTGCGCAGATTTCACTTGTTGATCTCTGAAAATTCCTGAAACCCAACCGAAATCTCTATCTGTTCACAGGGCCAATCTCCAAACTTGACTTTATATATATCCCAGCTAATTCCTGTGATGAGCACACATAATGGTCCTAGTCCTGGTCCTGGTTGTGGTCCTGAAACGTGTCATGGTGGAAAAAATTGTGGGTATCCCCGGCAGAGAGTAAAAATCGCATATCTAAAAAGGCGTGAAAATAATTTGCATAAATTTATGCCCTTTGAACGCTTCAATTGCTTTGCCGCCGCGGAGGCGGTGTCCTTGAGGGGGTTGAGGGTGCTGGTTTGGTGGTTAAGGGAGCGCCACCTAATCGACGGCCGTCATGGGAACAACAGGAACAGGATGAAGGGCGTTGGCATCGTTTAGGGATACGCTAGTCCTTCTCAAGTGGCCACGCCTCCACTGAGCGCCTGCAGCTAATGATTCACATCCATTAAGGAGGTGATAAAGGAGACTGCGTCTCCGTCCCCTCCTTCTTCCCTTGCGTCATTGTCAAGAATTATGTCTAACTCCCTGCCCTGGCCGCCTTGATCCTCTTCTGATCCTGTGATCCCCAGAAGAACCACCTTGGAATTGATACGGAGATCCTTGCGGTGACTCCTCTACTTATTTTCTTGCTAAATTTTAGTTCGTTTCCCAAGTCTTTTGTTTTGAAGTATTTTTCTTCAGTAAAAACTATTTGCATTTCTAATATAATTAATCAAATATAATTATATTTTTATGAACTCTAACATATGTAAGATTTTTATTAAAGATTTTAAAATAGGGAAATATTAAAAGTTATTACGAAGGGTGCAGACTGAACAATAAATCAAATAGTAAAATCGGGATAACTTTGTCCCTAAATCATTAATTTTAATTCGGAAAGCTTTCCTAACTTAGTTTTTAGTGCGGCTACAAATCTGTTTACTTTGTTTGCAAATTTAGAAAATTCAAAATTTTTTCAATTTTTGCAAATTTTAATGATGTAACCCCTTACATAATTTTGAAATTTTCGAAAAAATTTTGTTGTCTTGGATTTCGTAACATTTATGCTCAATAAATAGAGTTTTTAATTGCGAATCAGAATATATAATGCATTTTCAAATCAAAGGCTTTTTAACCATAAAATGCTTATAAGAAGGCCACAAAAATTGCTTAAATGCAAGTAGCTAAGTCTGATTAAGTTGTACAATTATTTATATAAAAAAAAAAACAAAATTGGAGTGACAAAACAAATCACATACTTAATATTAATGTCCCCTTAATTTAACCCTAAACAAATAACCTTACTAAACCTTGAGGTGTCCTTTTTAGAGAGTTAACATTTCTTGAAATTTAAGTCTAAACTTTTGTTTCGAGTGCACAATTTACATTCTAATTTGTCGCCGACTGCAACTTTTGAAGAGCTTCTCGAACGACAAACGCCTGGTCTTGCAAAGGACTATGGGATGCCGTGTCCTGGATTCAGTATTCAGTGTGCTCGAGTCCTGGATTCCGGTCGCCACTCGAGCCGCCTAAAATGGCACTTTAGTGCCTTTTGGGGCGTGTGAAAACAAAGGCGCCAAGTGTCGTGTAGCGACATTCGTTTCAGTACCGCCTCCCCTATACATAATATATATATATATATTCTTGTATATATATTTATCCAGTGCTGTGGCAATTTTCACGTTTAAGCATCTTGAAAATTGTGTCAATTTGTTGTGAAAATGCCGCTAGAGAATTCGCTGTGGTATGATTTTCATTTTCGGCAGCCTCCGCATCCCCCCTCCCTTTGGCTCTAAAGTAGGCTCAGGGGAGGAGGACATGGACAAGGACATGGGACAGCTACCCACAGCCACACAGTGTCCAATTTTTTGGGGGCTGGCCCAAAAAAGTATGCTACAACAAAGTAAATATCAATCTAGCCCAAAGTCTGTGGCCAACTAAGGAACGGTGCGGAGCGGTTGGGCCAGAGAAGGCTGCAGAGAGAGATAAATTATTATATTAATATTATTAAATGTATTTGTATTTTTTGAATTTATTATTTATTCTTACAAAACGTGTAATACCACAAATATTCTTTAATAAACACATCAAGAAAGGTTACATGTTCAGTGAAATATTAAAATCTTGTTTAAGAATATTTATATATTTTTGTTTTCGGTGTTTAGTATCAGTTTATTATTAAATTCCCTTTAATCATTAACTAATTTTCAAGATTTTCTCTCGGCGCACTTTGGTCATCACATGAAATCAAGTTTTTCGTTTCGCTGGAACCGCAACTTATGCTTTAAAGTGGATGTCATGTCGTTTTGTCCAGGGATGAGATCTATATACAAATATATACAGACAAAGGGATGGGAAAGGGGTTCGTTCGGTGGTATTTTTTTTGAGCTGTTGCTACTTTTTCGGACAGCTGGACCTGGCACGCCCCCAAAACGGAAGCTGTCTGTGGGCAGGGACTTCGGCTTGGGCTTAGACTTGGACCTTGGGCCTGGACCCGGACCCGGCCTGGTCCAGGAACCGGGCAGTGAAAGGGGCAATGCATGAATGAAACAGCTGTGGCCATTTCCTTTCGCCGGCTTACGGCTTTTGGTCTCGAACAACCCAGAAGAACCAAGGGAGCAAAATACAGGCATGGACCATGGGTGAATGAGGGTCCTGCGTTGACGCACATTAACACACATTGTCCTTAAATAATGGAGAATGATTTCAGGGCTGTAGACAAGTCAGTCGACTGGGAAATACCTCGAGAAGAAAATGAAATCAAGTGAAAACTCAGAGATACTATTTGTTTAACAATTATTAAGGATTTTCTAAATAACTTGTTTAGTCTAATTTTATTTCTCATTAATTATTTATTATTTTCCCAGTTTTTAATTATTTTCAATATAAAACAAAATCAAATATCCTTTTATTCAGACTTTGGTAAGGTTACGAAATTAAAATGTCACAGAGAGAAAAAAAAGGAAGCGAAAGCTGCTGTTTTAGATGTATGTTTGAGGAGGGAGACGAGAAGCAGAATAAAGGATGGGCGATGAAGGACGAACGGGTGTGCTTGTCCTTTTTTGCGAAAATCTGATTAAAATATTTGAGTTTGGCTTTTAATGTGATTTCTGAGCATAATAAAAAGCCAAGCCGGGAGACCGGTTCCAGTTTTTTTTACGAAAGGAACTGTTGCCGTGTCCGGCATTTGGTCAGTAGCCCCGGATAACGGTTGCAAGGGGTGGCTCTATGTCCGGAAAACGGAAAACGGACTTCGGACAGCGGACTGATTTAGTTGGCATTTGTTTTGTGGCTCGGCTAGTCCTTTCTATCCTTTCGCCCGCCCCCATTGCATGTCCTTGATAACTCCGAATTCCCTTTTCGGGTTTCATTTTTTTTTTTGCAGTTGGTTAAAGGGAAAGTGAAATAAAACAAAGTAATTTTCGTGTAATGAGGGACAAACGAGAAAGCCTTTCATCGATCGATTGCACTTCGATCGGAGGCGTACCCACTCTCTTTCCTCACTCCTCACTCCCACATCCACCCACCCACCCAGCTCTCTGCTCTCTCTGGTCATGTGAACTTAATTAATTAAGGCCCTCGGTCGACAGCTGCTGGACCGGAGACCCAACCCAAAAAAAAAAGCCCAAAGCTGGGCTGGAAAACGGGGAATCACTCAAGCGTCCATTAATGCAAATCAGTGCCCCGTGTCTTGGATGGGCCTTGGCGGTGGAGCCGGTATATGTCTGTGTCCCTTCCTCCTCCTATCCATCAGCGGCTAGTCAGGCACTGAAAACAAAAAGTGAGCTCTGAATTTCATCTCAAAAACTGTTCGCAAATTATATTTTTCAACCTCAAAAGCGAAGCTCTTAATTGCTTTCACTTTTGCAGTGTCTATTCATTATATTCTTCTTTACATTTTAGTGGAAAGCAAAGGAAAATTTCACATGATGGCTGTGTTTGTTAATTTGGGGAATACCCCCTCCGCCCGGGTCCTGGCGGGCCTTGGGATGTGTCCGTCCATGTGGCTATAATTTGTTGACGTTTGACTTTGTGCGTCTAATTGTGAGATGGCCAAGTTCTTTGGGGAATGCACCATAAGGATGTGGGTGGGGGAGGGTGGCTCAACGGTTGGGAGGTGGTCACTTTGATGTGGGCGCCGCTGTGGGAAACGCGTAATTTACTTGAATTCTCTGTTCGCCTTTTTTTTCTCTCCGTTCTCCTTTAATTTTTTATTTATTTATTTATTTTATTTGGCTTTGCTTTGCTCTTTTTTGTCTCGCTAATGAAGTGATTATGCATTTTTCGGGGAGCCATACATATATATTTTATATATTTCAATATATAAATTTAATTTTTGAGGCGGCGGAACGCCCTGAGGGTGCTCAAGTATTTACGGAGCGTAAGTAAGTGCCAGAAGTGGAATATTAATTTCCTTGAACGATCTTAGCACACAAAGCTTAGCCAAAGCCAAAGGCTCAGGCCCAGGCCCAGGCCTGGGCAGTCATGCGTGAGCCTGCCGTGTCCTGGGAGTGTCCTGGACAGCAGTTATAGTCGAAAGCGGAATGTACATAGTTGAAAATTCGTTAATGGTCACTGCGCAATGTGAAGTTCCCCAAGACAGCCCCCAGTGCAAATGAATCCTTGGGTCCACACACAAGGACTCCCCTGTGTGTGTGTGTGTGCACATTTTTGGCAAGTTAAAGTTCTTAGAAATCCTTGAGTGCACACAAAAACAAATAAACAACGAAATAGACAAACAGAATGGATGCGGATGGGGGGTTGGACCTGGGCTTGGGGTTGGGATCGGCTTGGGCAGATTATTCTCTGTGCCATGTCCTGTGGTTAATTTGTGTGCTTAAAAGCGCTTTACGACTTTGCTGCATTTCTGCCCCCCAGAATGTCCAGAAAAAAGGGGTGCTTTTTCCCCCAGATAGCTGGGAGGTCAAGAGGTCGGTCAGCAGCAGTGACAGTGTCCAAAATTTATGTGCATTGCAAGTGTCAAACTATTCCCAGCCACATGCAAACTATAGAAATGGCAGAGAACTCATACACACATGTCCTAGAGATGGCAGGCATTATGTGGGAAAAGCTATATTTAAATCAAAAAGAAAACTGTGGAAAATGTTAAGTTATTTAAAGCTGATTACCAACTAAATTGGTAATTAATTTACACAAATTCACCATTAACTATATAAATATAGATTTCAATAATGTGTTAATAATTCAATAATAATGTTATGCAAATTAAATTAATATAAAAACTGCACTTCAGACTAACATAAATCAGTTTTAATTAATAGAAACTTGATATCAGCAATATGGGTTTATAGAAAACTAAGAATGCCAGATTTTAAGATAACATTTCAAATAAAAAATAAAAAAAAAAAGGAAAAACAAAATCCTGAATATATTTTGGATACATGGAAATTATCTCCCCTAAAGAGAACTTGTCTCAGTTTCTGTACAGACTTCTCTGACTGGTCTCTTGGCTCATCCTTGGCCCCATCCCCATCCCCGTACACATATACATATGTACATATATGCCATGGAATTTTCAATTTTCTTAAGCCACCCAGTGCGTTGTGCAGTGTCTTGGGCCTCGGTCTTCGTTCGTTGTTTGGCCAGCATCTGAATGAATGACTTTAAATTGAAATGCGATTACATGACCAGGACACGCACTTAGAGCCGGCTTACGAGGACAACAACAGCAGCAGGGACAACAACAAGGACCTCGGACACGGGTGTTGTGTGCAGGTCAAACGTTCTTGGGAAGTGCAAGATGGAAAATGGAAGACGGAGACTGGATCTTGGGCTGCCTTGGCTGCTAACTTTTTGGCCCAAGACTTGCCACGCCCCCATGTGTGCGGGTCTTAAATTTCATTTAGTTTAGTTTTATTGCACACAAGCCAAAAGCAAATTGTGTCCGTGTCCCATGTCCCGTGTCCCTTCGTTTACATACCAAAAACATGCGAAAACCTATACATTTTGAGGGCATAGCTTTAAGAGAGTCGGAGAATACATTTTAACAAATATTTAGAGTGGGTAATTAAGCTTCGAGGCCTGAGAATTATTTAAATTAATTTCCCCCTCCCAACTCTCATTGCTCCGATCAGTTTCAATCCCCCCCCAAAGGCGGGCTTTAAGTGCGAAAGGAATAAAGAAAAATTAAGAGTAAACAGAAAAGAAAATAAAAAGGAAAATGTCTCGGGCATAAATCGTGGGCGCTAGGGCGTCATGATTAAGGGGTTTGCTGCTTGTCGCTTCTAATTTTTTATTTTCATTCTCATTATTTTGCATTTCGCTTGCTCCGCCTGAGATTGAGATTGAGATGGAGATTGAGATTCGTTTCTGGGCGTTCGAAATCTGATTCAGGGCCGGCTGGTATCCCGCGGATACTTCCGCTTAACGGTTACATTTATAATTACATTTTAATTAGATTCATTCGGCTGTAAAGTGTCCCTTTGTGTGCTGGCTGCCTGGCCGCCTGGCTGCTTAATGAATGGAATATACCGCTCCCGTCCGGCATCTGGCCCCCACTGGGTCCCATTGCGTGTCCTGCGAACATCTTTCGGGATGCGAACGCCTTTCAAAATCCTGGCCACAGCTTAGGGCCAGGCCTTGTCTTTTCATTCGATTTCCAATTTGTATTTTTTCCAGCATTCTCAGCCGGTTATATGTGTTCTGGCATCCAATTTGCAATTAAAAACATATTTTATATATTCTTTGAAATTCAGAGATTCAGGATTTATAGGAAATTAATTTTTTTAAGCCTTTTAATTATTTTTCAGAGAAAATTATGACTTTTTGCCTGCCTAGAGATAGAGTATTTTCAATTCCTTACTGAATATCCTTGGTCCTTTTTGTTTTTTTTTTTTCTATTACGCTGCTTCGCTGGCCTTTTTTCCCATTCACTGGCAGCTGCATTTTTAATGACTCTGATTTATTAATGGCGGCCCTGGCTGATTAAGGCCTACAAGAGCAGTCCCCCCCCTCCGCCCCTGAACCTGGCCTAGACCTGCTCCCTGGGCCCACTCCCCTTGGCAACATGGCTAAATATAAATTAGACAACGTTGGCTGCGTCTTCGACCTGGCAACAAACAAAGGCCCCGGACAAGGACCGCGACCACGACCACGACCAGGACTTAACTCTTGCTTGGTGGATACGTGTATCCTTTTTTTTTCTGTAGGAAAGTAACTGTGTGTGTGTTTGTGTGTGTGTGTGTGCTTGCCGCTAAATCTCAGACTTGTCCGACGCAAAGCGCGACGACGTGCGACGCCGCTTAACTGTTTAATAACTTTTTGGCTGGTTCACGGCCCTTGTTTCTATATAAAATATATGTATATCCCTGCAGGGTATTCAGATTCTTGATCAGCTTTAACAATGTCGATCTAGCAGTATTACAAATAGTATCCAGAAGTTGCTAATTCCTATCGCAGATTAAGGAAAAGACTTCAAATCCCTGTAAATATTATTTATTGATTACATTTCGAGATCCTTGTTATTTCTTTTTCAAGGATATACAATATGCCGGGTATCCGTATAGTCGGAGAACCCATTCGCTGAGCGGCGACTGGTGTTCCGGTGCTGTGGGTGCTGCTGCTGCTGCTGCATGTGAGAGACGTCGCCGGCGACGACGACGACGACTCATTGTCTCTGGTATTCCGCCGGCTGCTTTGGGTCCTTCCTCTGCCCCACCAGGCTAGTCCATGGGAACGGCTTGAAGTTCCACGTCGTTGATTTTATTAGTCTCCAGCGAACAATTCGAAAAATTTGTACGCTCGCCCCGAGAAAAATGTTCTGGGCTTTGGGTGTGCTTTTTTTTCGCTATTTCTGTTTCTGTTTCTGCCGGCTTTTTTGGCTTGATTTTATTTTATTTTATTTGTGTGTTCCGGTAAGCCTTTGAGCCTGGCAGGGCCTGGAATCCAATAGCAGTCGATTTTCTTTGGAATTCTTTGGCCGCCGTTTGGTTTCAGCGGCGGCTCAGGCTAAAAAAGGATTGGCGGGCGGAAGGACGACGATGGTGGATGGAGGCTGGAGGACTAACGACTTGCGCCAGGCGACGTCGTCGTCGTCGTCTAATGGCAACTTGTTAAATTGTAAAATTGGAAAACAAGTTGTTTTCGTTCCTTTTTATTAGGTTGCCGCCTCAATGCCTCACTCAACCCTTTTTGCCTGGCATTTGAGGCTGTGGGGAACATCAATTGCATTAGAGGAGAGCGCCCGAGCAAAACCCCTTCGTAGCCATCCATCTGCGCGTCCGTCCATCGCCATCTCGCCCCATCCATTTATCCATTTAACCAGCGGCTCCAGTGGAGCGTCTGCCGTGTTCCATGGGCCATTTAGCTTTAACCCGTGCACACGCATACGCCCTCGCATCCGGCAGGCAAAAGCCAAATGTCCTTGTAGGAAGTCCCTAAACTCTGCTCGCGATATATACAAACATATATGCAACCAGCTGCGTCTTAGGGATAAAGGAAAATATTGCACATATTGGCGACGAGGCAGAGAGCAGAAGCTCGAATGTGGAGGGGCACTGGTTTAGTTAGTTAAAAACTTTAATAGTTAAGCCTTAATAAATCCCATAAAAATCCTAATAATAATTAAGAATAATTTACGCAATCTATAATTTATTCCTTTTGGGATTCTCTTTTCTTAAACTTAACTGGCAAAGAAACAGATTTAAGATTTTGCTCAGATCTCATTAAGGCTTCGGACTCGCGCCGTGTCTGAGTTGTCCGTGGCAACATTTTCCGTGACAATTACGGCGTGAAACTTCAAAAGACGTCCTCCCTCTCATCGTTGGTGGCTTTTTAATTTCCCAGCCGTGTGTCAAATAGGTCGCCGCCAGTCGCTGCTCATTTACTCTCGACTCCCGCAGACCCGAGTCCTGTCCTGCTGGCCTTATCCTTATTCCCACCATCGTGTTTGATTTCAAAGTATCATTGGAAAGTCCTTTATCTGCTCAAGTGCAAAGGGGGGAGGACAGAGGACTCTAAAGCCGTGGCTCATTTTCGCCTGTCTACTCGATTTTCGAGTTGAAAAATCGAGAAATTCCCGAGGAGAAGCCTGATGCCGATGTCCCTCAGATATCAATGCCTTTTGTTGCTTCATCATCGTCATCATCATCAATGAAAGGCACATTGTTTATCCCTCAAGTGACACCGAAAGAGGTCCTTGGGCTACTTCAACTGCAACTACCGGCACAGCTTAATTGCTGCACGTAATTAAGTCTACCTGAGCTCTAGATTGAAGCCTAATGGCAAATATTTATTAGTTATGCCTCAAATATTGTCTTAAAATTACATTTAATATCCAAAACTTAACTTTAAGGCTCCGCTGTAAAATGAAGGCTTTCTTTAAGCTCGATTTTATGAGCTGGTGCCAGGCGGCATCAGATGAAAATTCGATTAAATGCTGCAATTTAATACCGCCCACACACACACAGGACACACGGGGAGAGGCTGCGGTGCAGACACTCGACATTTGAGATAAGAAATCCAGCCAAGGGACTGGGACAAGGACGAGGAGGTGGGATTTGCTGGCAAAGTGAACGCATAATTAAATTACGCAGCGCCAAGGAGGAGCACAGGGCGAGGCGAAAGAGTTAGACAAATAAGCTCAGGTATTAACCTCTGGCACGCTAACACACACACACACACACCCAGACACACACTCGCACACCCAGAGACCAGACCAGACGGAAGCTGGAGCTTCCTTGGACCCCCAGCCCCCAGCCACCGTTCGGAGGTCGCCACTCTCTCCTCCATTGTGCGCCACAGCGTTCATTAATTCGATTTCCATAACAATTTATTCATAAGACAATGTCTGGCACCGTTATTTTATCTGGCGATGTGCGGTAACGGTAACGCCACTTAGCCCCACCCCCTCACTCCCACCTCCCAGGAAAGGTGCAAACCTTTCCTCCTGCACTTCATCTCATTCAAGGCAAGCCCCATCGTCGTCTGCAATCCTTTTTCTCGAGAGGAAAACGCGCCATAAAATATTTTTATGTGCGAACACTCTATAAATGTGCTGCTCCTGCTGGAAAAAGCCAGGGAAAACCTGGAGAAAATCCTGGGAAAACTGGGTACCGTGTTGCTCTTTGTGGCTGCCGTACACATGGCACAAAAATGAAAAGCAGCAAAAAACGAAAGTAGAAAGAAAATAACGCAATACACTTGCAGGAAGAAATCCTTTCAATGAAATATATATTTTATATTTCATCCAGAAATGCCTGAAATTATCCGAATTTCCTTTATTTACTTTGCTTAATAAACTGTTGAGAATTTAAAATTAAACAATTGTTGCTTATAAATGATTTAATTATGAATTTAATTATTGTAAAGCTTGTAATGGATTTAATAAGCAACGATTAAACATTAATTAAATAAATTAATTTAAATTAAATTAAATTATTTTTTTTTCAATAAGAAACTTGTTTAAAATTAATAATCAAAAGGTTTCCTATGCTATAATTTTGGAACCCTTGAAATCAGATTCAAAACCTTTCCTTTAATCCTAACTTGAATATTTAATATTTCATATTTATCCCTTTTTTTGGCTCAGTGTAATGAACAGCAGCCATGTGTATTAGTGTGGGTGGTGCAAAAATTATCTTCAACACCTTCGAACTTTAAAATTAAATGAGGATTAGCGCCGACAACGCAAAGCTCCCATTTCTGCTCCGTGCTGGGACCCTGCCTCTAGCCTCTAGCCTCTAGCCTCTAGTCTGTAGCCTCCTGCCCCCTCCTGCTTCCAGATTCGTCCTTGCCCCATGCGTGTGTGTGTGTGTGTGTGTGTCTGCGTCTACCCTTGCTGCCGCTGCTGCTGTTGCTTTTCATTAAGGCACTTGGGGATCTTTGCTGTCTGTGTCGCCGCTTTCTTCTTGCCAGCTTCTCGGGCTCAGTTTTATGCCGCTCATTTGCATTTTTCGACTGCAGCTACCTGGCGCTTTTTGGCCAGGTGGAGTGCGTGTCAGATTTATGGCTGAGGTTCCTTAAAGCCAGCTGAAAATTGTGGAAAAAAGACAACCCCCTGGCTGGGCTGGCTGGTTGTCGGGGGCAACCAGCGGCGATGTGGAAACAAAAAGGCGAAACCAATTACCTGCATATCATTGCCACGCCCACCGCAAATTAACAATATTCCTTCAGCGGCGGCGGCAAGGACGACCGTCCAGCCGCAAGTGCCAGGCACCGACAGGCAGCGCCAAAAAAAAAAGAAAAAAAGGAAAAACCTGACTTTATTGCGCCTGTCGATTGCGATTCCTTTTTTTTTTTTTGTTCGCCCCTCCTGCTGGTATTTATATATATTTGTTACTCGATTTTATTTTGTGTTTTTCGCTGCTGCATGTCGTGGGCTTGGGCCACAAAACACTTTGCCAAATTGGCCAAGGAATGCCGGGGGTTAGAGCTCTGCAGCTCGATTGTCGGTGTACCCCCTAAAAAAAAGAGCTTTAATTAAATTACTAAAAATTTATGATGAGCTAATTTCAAATCGCCAGAGATTTGTGTTAGTTTTTCCTCTAATAAAACATTTTAAACTTTTCTGGCTGACCTTTCGGGTCATGTCCTTTGCTACCCTGCAAAAGCTAAGAAACCAGACGACGACTTTGCGATTTTTCCTCCTTTCTGATTTTGGCAGTGCGATTGCAAACAACAACAACAACAGCAGGACGACCTTAGTTCCTCCATTAGCCAAATCATAGTTACATCATACGATATACTATGTAGTAGTAGTCCTGTTTCAGGGTTAGCAATTTGATTTGTTTGTCCAGCTGTTGCTGGGCACCACCACGGGGGTTTATTTGCTTTAATTATTAAATTAAAATATGTAAAAATAAAAGCGAAAGACGAAACCTGTCATAGTCTCTGCAGTGGCGAAATTTGATGCCGCAAGAGGAAGTCGCACAAGCGATGAGCATGTCCTTCCTTTCAACTGAAGCTCATGAAAAGAAATCTATACTGGCAGAGTTTTAAAATCACTGAAAGAAGAAGCCCTTGCAGCCTTATCATATATAAGATCACCCAAAAATCCTTTAAGATAATATCATCATCATCATCATCACTGGCGCACATTTTAAAGTTATTTCATGGATATTCCATAAATATGAAGCATAAAATGTTATACTCCTTCGGTGATTCACCCTGAATAGCCATGGAAATGTTCTGCATGTTCAGGTGACCATATCCATGCAGGCATCCTTCTCTTCTCGGAATCCTTTGTTGCCGCTCCTCCATCCTGCACTGGACTGGACACACAATAAACATGTTTCAGTCCCAGCCCAGTGCCAGTCCTGTCCCCGGGATTCCATGTCCCTGATGGATTCCATTCACCAGCCGAAAAACACAGAGACCGAGTCAGATACAGTAGCAGAAACATTGGCCAACGCGACATCCGCTTCCTTTTCCGCCTTGCCGCTGATCCTTGATGGTCGTCTAGCCCCCAGTGTCCATGGGAATTCTTTGTATTTATATTGTATATTTTTTTTTTGTTGGTTTTTGGTGCCTTTTGAAGCCTTTTCACAGCATCGGACAAAAGGAATGGCTGACAATGCCACCTCACCCTCATCCTCATCCCTGGCGACATCCTTCAGTCCTCCTGCTGCAGTTGTGCAGCTTAACAAATTTCAATTAGCGCTTTGGCCCCCCAATGGATCTTTGGCCAAGTCCGAGTCGAAGGCATTTTCTTTTGCCTTCGCTGGAATTTTCCTGGCTGCTTCTTCTGTGGTGTTGTTTGCCTTTATTTTATTGGGGACACCCGAAAAGAAGGAAAACTGACTGGCCTTTAATGCACTCACTCACGGCAGTGGCTTTTCCGCTTTTCGCTGCGGGCGAAAAAGGCGGAGAACAAAAAACGTATTTACCTCAAATTAAACATTATTATGCCAGGGGAGGCGGCTGGTCATTTGAGGGCAGCCGCAGGGGGTTTTCGTGGCAGTGGCACCAGTGGGGTGGCTGGTGGCTGCTGGGTGGCTTGGAGGTCGCGCGCGCTCTCTCTGGTTGACCGCAGTAAATCACGCCGCTAAATGGCGGCGACCGCTGGGCAGTCCTGCTGCCCCACCACTTCATGCCGCCCCTCCCCGCTTCAGAATTTCGCACTTGGGCATATGTGAACGCTTTGAAGCACGTCGTCCAGCCAGCCAGAGATGCTCTCTGGTGTTTTTTTTTTTTTTTTTTTTTTTTGTTTTGTACCCATTACATAGGGCGAGTTTAAGGGCATATTCGTTTTGGGTATTAGCCCTTTGTAAATACCTATTTTTCTTAAATCTTTCTCCAATTTCCAACTAGAAAAAGTAGAGCTAACAACTAACGCCAGAGATAGTTGGTTTTTAGGTTTAAAATTTAATTAATAAATAAATATTTAACTAAATAAATAAAACATTATTCTTATATGAACCCTATTAAATGAGCTTTAGTTACAGGACATCTAATGGTGCATCTAGTCTCCTTCTTATCTGGCATTTTGTCCCGTCACTTCCTGCTGGCCAGCGATGCGACGCAAATGTGTGCTTTGGGCGGGTCATTCGCAGCCATAATGACTTGCCCCAACCCCGCCAGGCAGACGCCCTCGTCGTCCCCCCCTCGAGTGAATGCGTCGCACCCGCCACCCATGTCCGAGTCCGAGTCCGAGTCCGAGTCACAATCACACAGGAGTTTATTTTGTAATTAACGCCTGCCGTCGCCTGTTGCGCTCAGGGCACCTAGGAAGAGGTGTGAGGGCTGCTGCAGTCCCCGGGCGGCGGAGGTGGAGGCGGTGGTGTCGCGTTGGGTCAACCTCTGTTGGGGGCCTCATGCATGGTTGGGGTACGGTTTTGGTTTGGTTAATGTGCTGGATACCAGCCCGCTTTGTCCTGGCCTTCGCTCTTGTTAATGACGTTGACAGGAACAGCAACAGCAACAGGGACTTACACTCAGCTCGGCCCCGCCTCCTTTCTGGACTCTTAATCAACGCCCCTTTGGTGTCGTTCAAGCGAAAACTGTCAACACCTTGGCATTGCCCCAGTCATTAGCCAAAGGAGGCAGGAGTGGCGAGAGTCCTTCGGCTGGAATTAAAGTTAATGAAGAAATTGCAAAATGTAGCAAAACCAGAATTGTAAACCAGAAGCAATTATCTGAAAACAGTATGGAGATATATTATATATTAGCTTTTTTCCTGAAAATCATAATCCTTTCAAATGCAAATCAATTGAAATGTACTCCATGGTAGCCATTGAATTCCCCTCAAAAGCACTCCTCTTACGGCAATTAATTTATTAATTATTTTATTCCGCCGTAGGCAGTGTCTAAGGTATCCTGCAGGAGTTTACTATGCCGCATTGTCTTGCTGCCATTGAAGTTAGATAGAAATGAAAATGGAAATGGAAATGAAAATGGCTGGGAAAATGAGGGAAAAGTGGGACTGGCTCTGTCTGCAGGCTGCCGCCAACAGGTGTAAATGTGAATTAATTAACCGCAAACACTATAAACAACACCTCAACTCTACGGGGGTGTGCGAGTGTGAGTACTGCCGATGTGTGTGCCGCACGGCTTACAAATTGTTTTGGCTTTTCACGAAATTGAAACGAAATTCATTAGGCGGCGGCGACGCGTTTGCGAAATGTTTGCGGTTTCTCTTTACACCGAAAGGAAATTGTTATAAATTTTTAAAAATAAAACATAATACATATATTAGTGAGCAATCAAATTTAGCATAGAATATCTCAGTAACCAATTTCTAAGGATAATTGTACTCCTCTCGAACTCCATAAATATTTTCAGCGTGTGTCTGGGACGGCAACAATATGTCGCCAAAAAGCCAATCTTGAATGCAAAGAAATCAAGTGGATTTTAAGTGGCAGGGGGCGGGGGCGGGGGAGGGGAGGGAGGGCAATGACTGCGGCTCGCCTCCATTTCAACTCAATTGAAATGAAATCATTTGGAAGCAAATCATCGGCAGGCAGCAGGCACACACATTTACAATTGCTCAATTCGATTTCCGTTCGAGTGCGTCGTGTGCCCCATCATCATCATCATCATCATCCTCCACATCCTCCTCCTCCACATTGGCGGTTCAATGGCAACTTGATCTCTTGTTGATGACGGCGGCAAACTGTCGCAAAATTGGCGAAATTGCCAAACGACGTTGTCGCGCTTACGGCTTCCTGAGGTCCGCACAGGTGAATGGCTTTAATGGACTCGTTATTCCGCTGGCAGGATTACCTGATCCCCGGCAATCTCGTCCTTGCTAAATGGCCTTGCACTTGATTTGCCGCTCATGGAAATTCCTGTAGAAAAGAATAGGCCGAAGAGGATACTGAAAACCTTGAAGAAATCGAATTAAAATTAATTATTTCAGAAATTGAATAGGGAAATTGGTTAGATTTAAATAATAATTAAATTGACTTTTAGCTATTTCAATCTTAAATTATTAAATATTATATTTCAATTCGTTTAATATTAAAATTGTAATTTTTAAGGTTATATTCTTAGCAAAAACTTTTGCCTGAAGAGCATCTAAGGGATTTCTTTCTCTTTTCTTTTTGGAATCTGTTTTATTGTCCTCCCCCGTAAGGCCCTGAAGTGGTGCTATTATTTTTATTATTGGATAACATTTGCCCGATTACGCGCACTTGAATCGATTTATTGTTATTGAGGTGCCCTTTTACTTGGGCCAAAATGGAATCCGGAATCCATTTTCTAGCCATAATTACAAGTGGCCAGAGAGAGAGGGAGAAGTTGGTAATATGCTCGTAATAAGAGGTAGCACACGGAGCACGTTCAGGAGAAATCGCGAGGGAACAGAACCAGAAACAGGAGCAGGAGCAGGAGCAGGAGCTGGAGCTGGAGCTGAAGAGGTTGCCATTGCCAATGTACAATGATTCGGCTTTCGCTTATTATTTAATTATTTGCTCAATGGCTCTATTCCTGTGCGGATTGCCATGAGGGTGGGAGCCTCTGCCTTCCCCTCCTTCCCGCTCTAATTCCATTTCATATTTCTAATTTAATTTCGCTGCCTTGGCGAAAAGGGGGAAAGTTCTGCTGCTTGGATTCAATCACATTTGCGGCACATTTCCAGTTCATCATTAGCGGCCGGACATTGACAGCGCTGCTCCAGGGGATGGGGTGCTGCCTCATCTTCTCCTCATAGTTTCGCAATTATCGATGGCATCTCACCCTTCCCTCTCCCNATCTCCCCCCTCCCTCCCCCCCCCCCCCCCCAGGATCAATCAATCAATCATAATTACAGTGAATTGCAATTATTGTTGCATAGTTCCCCTCGGCCCCTGCAACTGACGAGCGTCCTGGCTAATGGATGGAGCCATCAGCCGCAGGTCCTTTTCCCAGGTGTAGAGACTGCAGTTGGGCCTGGGAATTCATTTTAAATATTAGCATGCCCCTTCCTTGTCTGAAAAGGATCAATATAACAAATAGAAACTCTTTCGATCTGATGATTTGGGTCGGTCAAAGGTCACCCTTCTCCCAGAGCCTCTCCATATCATCGGGAGTATCAATCTCCGCCTCCTTCAGCAACCGAAACCGATAGCATTTGGTATGCAAATTTGATTTGTTGCGAGGCTACTCTCTCCCTGTACGTGAGGGTCGTCGCATCTTCCAGGCAAAGGAACTCTTAGGTCCAGATCCTGCTCTCCGACTGGCTTCTGCACTTTGTATCTGGTTGTGTAAACACTGCCAAATATATAAAGAAAAAAAAGGGCCACCAGCCACGTCCCACTGCCGTCAGTGACCGTAAAAGGATGAAAAATACAACGAGCATAAAAAGGGTCAGGGCAGGACGAGACATCAGCATCCAAGGCGCGTCACATGGAGAGGCTTGTCGTGGTAATTGCGCAGCATTTCCATAGATTAAGGGATTTAACCGGGGTCCACCTTCCCACAGCTCCTTTGTGAGCGATACACCAGATGAGGGCCAAGACAAAAGGGGGCCAAGATGAGCGTCTGGCAGGGGGCAAGGGAAACCCTCAGGAATTTTTTTTCAGCTCCTCAACGAAAAAAGGACAGCTGAGGAAAGGAGGAAAAAATAATGTTCAAGTGTAGTAAAACGCTTGTGTTAAATACTTTTATTGAGATGGTAAGCCTTTTTATTAGCTTAGACCTAAATAAACAAGGAGCGCTCTTTTTTGGGCCCCGGCCTTGGTCCTGGGCCTGGCTTTGGCTTTGGGTTTGGGTTTTGGGGGGGCGCGAGCGCTCGACTTTTATCTGTCCAAAGGGACAAAGGGGTTGAGACCTGTTCCAGGGGTTGGGCCGAGGTCGCAGCATCATTTAACATACTTTAAACATGTTATTGCAGTCCCGAGAAGCTGAAACGAAGCACAAATCCCATAAATCCGCCAAGAAAAAAAATTGTAGGGAAGGGGGGCGAAAAATGCAAATAAATGACTCTAAAAAAAAGAGTGAAATTTCCATTGGAAATTAAGCAATTTCCATTTTGACAACAGATGAGATTCCTTTTCTTTACGAAATTAGGCAATTAAAGGCAAGGCCTTAAATTGAATTGAATTCCTGAAAGTTGTTGCAGCAAATTAAAGTTTATTAAGGCCAAAATAAAATAAATAGCTGTCTATCTTTATATTTTCTTTCTCTTGAATTTTCATTTTCCATTGCTTTAGCTTTTTCCGACAGCAATTCAATGTTCAGTTGATTAGGCATCCGTCGCACATGCTGGGCTGAGATTTACACACATTACACACACACACACCGCCCTTCCTCGAGTCCTTGCTATGAGAAAGAAAGTCATAAAGTGTTGTTTAATGGTATTTTTCTTCCATTACTTACCGTTATTATGCTAATGAGATCGTTACGCGTATTTGTGTGTATATATTTTATATATTTATGTGTTTTGAATTGTGTACGCGACATCAGACACTGAGGGAAATTACCTAGACTTTCGCTATTCGCACGCAAATATTCTGCTGTTGCCCCATTCCTATTTGTCTCGGTGTGGTGTGCCTTTAGCCTTATTTTACATACATATTCCTCCGGCATGTATTCCCTGGCATTTACATATATGTTCTCCTATATATGTGCGTGCGTATATAGAGACATCATCGCGAACAAAATCTGCATAACAACAAGGCAGTCCGCAGTCCCCTCCTTCCTCTGCGAATTATCTGGCTAATTGAGACGCTTGCCTGTCATTTGTTAAATTCCAAATAGCATAATTCTGGCCCCGAAACTCGCCTTCAAATGGCCCGCACAGTCAGTGGGTATTTGTGGATGTCCTTAAGCCCAAAAGGTGCCACTATATGGTGTACCCTACAAGCAGTAAGGATATTGGTAAATTATCATAAAAAAAAATAATTATTTGAGCTTTTTTATGGCACTGTAAATATTTTTAAATATATATTAATGTGACTTTAGACATATACATTTCATTTGAATTATTTCATTCTTTTCTTCATATTAAATGATGAGATTAAACGATTAATTATTTAGTTCTTTCCTTATCCTTTTTAGTACTGGGAAGCCTTCTAGTCAGGACCTGGTTTTCTTAGCTCTTTTGCCTTTTTTTTCCCCCTGTTATGTTTTTGTTAAAGTTTCGCTATGAACTGCCAGCCAGCCAGCCAACGACAACAACGCGTTATGAAGACAACAACTTGCCACTTGCCGCAGCAGCAGCGGCAGCAAAGCCAAATGCGAAATGCAAACACAATCCTTGAGGAGGCACCGGGATATGGGTGGACGGGGTATATCCTTGGGGGGCTGGGAAGTAGCAGCGGGGGGAGTTAGCCAGTCAGTCGACAAGAACCGCATTGGCGGCGCGAGCGAAGCAACAAAACTTAAGTTCTGAATACGTAAAATGTTTTTGGTAAATGTGTCCCAAATGTCGGGTGGCATTTAGTCCGGAGTTGGGGATTGAGGGGATGAAGAGGAGGGAACAGAGGAACAGGGAAGCAGCAAGAAGTGGCGGCACAGGAGTGAGGCGCCAGGCAAGAGGACGCGACATTTCATTCGATTCGTGGCTAAATAACTTGGTTTTCCAAAACAACCTTGGTCGCTGGTCGATAGTCGTCGTCGTTGTTGTCTCTCGCAGCTGTTTGGATTGCTGCTCCTGCTCCTGCTTCTGCCTGCCCGCCCCCCTGCAAGGGCACTTCTTAAGCGCTTTCTTGTCCTGCGGTGGTCGTTTGTTTGTCGTGCACATAAATCCTGGCGCGCGAGCTGTCCCAAAGGCACTGCCACTGGCAGCGGTGACAGTTGTGTACGTCGTCTCTCCTGGTCGGCAGTCCTGTTTAGTCCTGCTCCTGCTCCCGCCACAATTCCGGCTGCACATCGGTGTGCGTGCTAACCGCATACTTAATTATGAAGCTCTTCTCCCCCCGGCCCCCAAGCACCCAAAGGAGCACAGGACCAAAAGCCACCTGGACGGTCCTGGAAGGCGGCCCAAGCAACGCCGGTGGAGGACACAGCTGCGGCTGACTTTAAAGTCATTTTCAATATCTCGAACTTCACAATTGTTCAGGTTTTTGTGGTGGGGAAAAGAACTCTGCGCGGCACTGAACGGAAAAGGGAAGGCTAAAAACTTGAAAACTGCACAAATTTGAAAAGTAAACACTAGACTTTAACGAGATAATGTTTATTTTTTATGATTTAATCAATACAAACAGCCATAATTGTTAAGAAAATAAAATAAAGACCAAACTATTCATTAGGAAATTATTCAGTGAGAGTCCCTTACAAGGATCAGCTCGATCTTGGCCTATTTAAGCTTTATTTATATATTTTTTTTCTGATTTTTTACCATGTACCCTTGGCTGCGCCTGCTCCTGCCACTGAGCCTGTTGCGTTGGGGATATTGGAAACAACAGTCCTGTTTTTTTTTTCTTCGACTTCCTTTTCTTTATTTTGGCGTCAGCTGCTCGACTGGAGATTTCTTAATCTGACGTTCTAATGAATGTCATAAATTTATGGCCAAGTGCTCTCGAGCTGAGTCTCTGGGCTCATGCTTGGGTTGAATTGGATTGGCTTCGTTTCGATTGGATCGGCGGAGGACAGTGCTGGCCAGTGATTTGTCCCATTGTCTCTCCCTCTCTATTCTCCAGAGGCCCCAAGGGCAAAGGACACGGAACGCACTGAACGGATGAAGGATGTCGAGGCAGGAGCTGCAGGAACAGGGTACCGTCTGAAGTGGTCAAGTGAAAAGTTGAGTTTTGCCACTTGTCCGAACCTGGGACTGTCTACCGCATACACAGAGAGAAAAAACATGCTTATATATTATAAAAAGAAATGCTTATTTAGAATCCAATTTGAAATAAGAAGAAAAATGATGAAGGAGCTATTAAAAATCTTTTCAAAACAAAACTTGAGCTGCAGAGAAACATTAAGGATATGCCTTGATCTGTTTTCAAATATTTCACAATGTTTTCTCTCTATGTATACACTTGCACCTCATCCCGTCATTATTTTGTTTTGTTTTCGCCTCTGACATCATCATTTTAATCATCGCCTGATGCTGGAATAACAGTTTACCCCTCGACACTGGACATTGGGCACTCGCCCCCGCGCCGCCTGTCAATTTGTTCGATAAGCCAACGCCAGATATGTCCAGAATCCGGAATTCACTGCGAGTCCTGCCGGACTCAATCCGGCAAAATGGGAGTATATACGAGTTATGGCATGGGTAGGAGTGGGATGGGGCTTGAGGGATGAGGGATGAGGGTAGAGGGTTCGCAGACATGCGACATGGACATGCACGCTACAAGATAATCACATTAAAAAGAGAGCTTCGCCTGGACCAGTGTCCACTGTCCAGTCAGGGAATCGTTGACAGATAAGGGCGCTGCTTGTCCCTGTCACCATGCATCATCCAAAAGCCAGCAAGTTGGGGATGCCAATTTGGCAGATTTTTCCATCTTTGCTAGGTTATTTCTTTGTCTCTAGAATTTCCAATTTATTTTTAATATTACTTACTTTTTTTTAAATAAAATTTATGATGTAGCTGTCCTACGATCGATCGCTAAGTTTCCGAAGCAAGTTTTCTTTTTAGTTTTCTTAAAGTTAAAGCAGCTTAAGATTCTTTAATGTTTCTATAACAAATATGATCTTAAATCTTTCTGCATTTTAAAGTAAGCTTTAAGTAGATGCAGAAAAGTGTATTAACTCATTTATTAATTTACATTTATCAAATTTCAAACGAAACTTAAACTTACGTAAATGAAAACTGGCTAAAAATACAGAGTTAAAAACAAACTAAATTTGTAGAATTAGATTTAGTATCTAAACACTTTTAAAAAATATTATAAATCCTCTGCCAGCACTGGCAGACTTACTTCTATATCCATATCTATATATGTACATATCTCTTATATATGAAACGTTGCCATTTGTGTCCCTTATCTGGACAGAAAAATATTGGCAAATTGCTGGCCAAACAAGGATGGCCCCCTCCCTCAGCTTCCCATCCAATCCACTGGCCACAAAATCGAAGGGGCCCAAAGGAGCTCACCCCGCCCCCACTTTAACAGGAGCTAGTCCCCTGGCTCATTATTTCATTTAGGGATTTTTTATTGTTTTTCGCATGCCATTAGTCAGTTTTGATTTGCCTTTGGCCGGGGCAATAAAAATAATAAAAACAACTGTCGCTCAACTTAATAAGAAACACAAGCAGAGAAAGCTGAAAAAAAAGGAAATGCAAAAAAAAAAAACACCAAGAAAAATACAAAGAAATAAGAAAAAAAAATCATGGAGAAATGGTAGAAATTGTGAACAGAAATTCAGGCAAATTGTTCATTTCATTTGACGTCCTTTTGTGAGGCCGGGAGCGGGTAGGAGGCGGGGGGAATCAGGGCAGGTATCATTCAAAACTGACTGTAAAAACAATGAAATTAGGCCGAGAAACAGGGACTTCCCCCGGACTCGAACTGAGAAATCTAATTATTCATCCCCTTGTCCCGGCATGGAAATTACTCCGCCAGTTGTTACGTTTTTGTTTACTTTTTGGTTTCGGTTTCTGTTTCTATTTCGTTTCGTCATTTTTCTTGAATAGAAACCAGAGAAAGAAGGACGACAGGCAAAAGGACATGGGACCAGCGCGTTCCGTCTGCCACTGAGTTGGTTTATCCGAAAGTCAGGCGTTTTAAGTAGAACAGTTGCTGGATATTCGGACTGCCACCCTTCTGGGTGGCCTGAGGATTGGGGAGGGGGCGAGCTGCTGCTACTGCTACTGCTGCCTCTGCTGCTGCTGCTGCTGCTGCTGCTCCTTCCTTCCACCGTCACGAGTGGCGGTCGCCTTGCGCCTGCGCTGCATTTTCCCCGACAAGGACTCCGAGCGCCGTATTGGCGACGCCTCCTTTGGCGCTTTCACCGCTTTTCCAGCTTTTCCATTGGGAGGCAGCCCCTTAATGCCGGCACCGGGATATCCAACGCTTGCGCCTATGAGGAGCAATTGCCACGCCTGCGAAGGCACCACCCGGGGGTTCACTTCACCCACCGTACATAAGGAGCTCTCTTTTTCTCGGCCTCCGTTTCAGTCTCTCGTTCATCGGTTACATAAAATACCTTTTCTTCTTTTTTCTTGTATTTTTTTTTCTGCAATCCATCAAGCACACACACAAAATGCACTCAAACCCAGAAAAAAAAAATGTAAAAAAAAAACAAAAAAGGGAGGAAAGAAATGCAGAAAGAGTAGAAAAAAGCACCTGCAGCCGTCATCATTGATATTTGTTTCCTATTAATTAATAACCCCCAAAGGCAGCCAGGATAAACCGCAGAGATCGCGGAATTCGCGGCAGGAGGACACTTTAAGGCCACTCTTTAGTCCCAGGTTCATGCCCCTTTTCCACAAAGTGTTTAAACTTTAAAGTCGTAGCCAAGTTTTGGGCGCCAAATTTTCAATTATGGCCTCAAAAGTTGTGTGTTGGCCAAGGCGAAAGTTGGTTCGTTTCTGCTCCTCGCCTCGTCTCGTCTCGCAGCACATTTTTGGGTTTTCTGCTCAAACTTTTCGCTCGCGACTTTTCTTTAATTTCTCTTTTCTTGCAGCCCAAAGTCTGTGTCTCAATGTGTTTGGGTTCCTAAAACTTAAAGTTCTTCTTTCGAAGTGCACACAGACGGAGGAGGCGGCGGCATTGCAGGTGCAATGGCCGGCCAGAACCGGGCACTGCTCATAAATTCAATCTAATATCGGAATTAATCGATTATACTCGTGTGTGTAGCCGTAGTCCTGTCGGCATTGCGTTTCCGTTTCCGCAACAGGAAGCCCCGGCACGCACGCCCCTAAAACTCGAAACAGTGCAGAAACTAGGGGGAAAAGGGTTAAGGATTTATTAATAACCTGCCAGCGGGGAAGGGGCTGGTAAATAACTATCCAAGCCCAAGACACTTCTTTTTCAGGATCCGTGCCACACAGAGAACAAAACTGAAGAACAACAAAGGACATTAAAGGTGTCTGTGTCGGGGGTTTTCCTTGGATTTGATTTTGGGAAATAGTCAGTTGTCAATCGAATTGATATCCTGGTCCTTTTTATAATCAATTAATTAGAGAGTATTCAATAATTCAAAATTTTACAGATCCTTCTCCTTTGGAGTGCCTTTAAAAAAGATTTCATGTATTTATGGATTTATTTTGGGGCACCTATAACTATGCTCCAAGAAAATCGTATCTTTACAGACTTGTTTTCCTATATTCTCAATTAGTTACCGCCTTTTTTTTGCTGTGCAAACCCGTTGACGTTATTGTCCTCACCCGTTGAACCCTGAGGAAGGACGGGGGGTCGAGTCGTCGCAGTCATTTCGTGCTGAGTTGGCGCTTCTGGTAACGAGCGGAACCAACAAAACGGCCTGGAGACAGGGGCCAGGGGATCGTTTTGGTTTTTATAACGTGACAACACGCAAGGCCAGGACATAGACAGGAGCGGGAGAACATGAACAGGACATGAACATGTCACCGAGCGTCGAGCGTCGAGCGATTGCCGAAAAATGCCTTGATGGGGCGACACACACACACGGGAGGCATGACTCCAAATTAAACCCCTTTTCCCCCGCCTGGGGATTGTTATTATTATTTTAGTTTTTACGGGGCGACACAGAAATCAATGTATTTCATTAATGGCCCGAATGTGTGCCGGCTCTAATAGGCTTTATTGCCGCTATTCGCCGTTATTAATATTGGCATGCAACAAGGTCGATCAGGACACGCCACATGGCAGGAGGAGCAGAAAGAGCAGGAGAAGCCTAAGGATTGAGTCTCCCTTGGAAAATCCAATTAAATCGGTCTGGCTGAAAATCCTAATGAAATAATTACTAAAAGCCTTGGGATGGGATGGCGAATTTAGGAAGAATTTAATTGATTTTAAAAATATTTTTCGTCAAGTTAATTTTTTAAAAAACTTTCATTTAATGTTTTAGTTCTTTATTATTATTTTATAGTTTTAGTTTTTAGTTTTCTTATGTGCCTTAATTTATTATCCTTTTTAATTAATTATTTTCATTTGGTTTGACTTTTGAAAAGTGTTCAGTTAAAAAGAATTAAATTCGAATTTAGAATTAAACAATAGCCGAAATTATTGATATTTTCATTGGCCAAAATCAAGCGGAAATGAATTTTCTGGCTCTCTCTCCTGATATGATCTCTTGATCAGCTTCCTTTCCCTTTTTTCTTTCCTTATTTTCCCAAATATTTTTTAAAATTGAAATATCTTCTTATTTGTAAAAGATAGTTCCATAACAGAATTTCTCCCGGCACAAATCTATAGCTTCTCCATGGCCAGTACAGCCATGTCCGGTCATGGGTTGCTGGTTCATTGGTTTCGAATAGGGTCAAGGGTTGTCCACAGGGGCGGGGGGAAGGGATGTGAGGAGGAGGCAGAGGTGGTGGCAGCGCACTTAACAAACTCGTAAATAACCGGGAACAATGCGAGTGGCGATCGAGTGACGAAGGCCTAGGCGGATGTTGCTGAAATTGAATAAAATGCAAATTTTATTTTTCATTTTTATTTTTATTTTCATTTTCGTTTTTTTTCGGTCACAAACCAAACAAAATACAAATTCAATGCGTGACAATTTGCCAAAAATTTTTGTGTGTATATAGACACTGCAAAAAAAAAAAATAATAATAATAATAATAATTATGAATAAAAATATGTTAAAACTATATTCACAAAATGAAATATTAACCTTCAATTAAAGTTTTGATTTCCTTTTAAAAATAAAGAAAACTTTTATTTTCTATAAATAAACAGCCTCTTTTTTCAATATAAATTTCCCCCAGTGCCTGTTTTTTTGCTTTCTATTATTTGGAATCCGCTTTTTTTCGCTTTTTTATGGCCGGCCGACATTACGCCCGGAAATATTAACGCATGTGCGATGTCGGCGACGGAGCCACATTTGAACATTTGAATGTTTGAATACAAATTCAGTTTGCCATTTTGGCACACATGAATGACCAGTGGACCAGTGGACGGAGGCGGCTGACGAGGGCCTTCCTGCTCCGGCCGGGGTCCAGATATATGTTTTATACATTTATACATATATTCAATTTCCAGTGTCCCCTCATTCCCATATATATACAGTTTTTTTTTTTTTGTATTATTTTGTATGAATAAGAAAAACCTCGCTTGGCAACTGCGGCGCAAGGTCCTTTCTAGACAAAAGGCTCATAGAAATCGAAAAGTTGTTTTATAGAGTCGACCTGGGGAATACTTGATTGTTTATTATTTGTTTTTGCTTAAATATCTATTATTAAAACAATGTTTAGGTGAAATTCTACTAATATTTTATTGACTTATTTGGAACTTTTTTTTTTTGGAAGAAGGCAATATTTCCATACTTATTAATAAGATTTTCTATTTATTTATATTAATTTTAGTTTATTTTTTACATATTTTAAAGAGGTTAAACATTACTTGGGTAAACCCCACAAATACTGGGTGTAAAAGCTTCCGCCACAAAGGTTAAAATCAATCGGTTCGCTTTAGCGAACGCATTTATTTTCATTTCACCGAGATTTGGTAGCAAATGGGAGCGGAGCGCCCCCCCCTTGATTCTGCCACTTGATTCGGGCCTCAGACTTTGGATTCAGATCCAGATTTGTAGTCCGTTTCCATATTCAGATTGTCCGAGAAGGAGGCACAGACCGAGCGAACGAACGAACCCTTGGCCTGCGGGCAGGAACGTCCCCTGCCGATACCTTTTCATATTTGGCAAATTTGAGCATATTTTATCACCATTACCGAATGCCGTGACCCGCAGGCGGAGACCACATCCCCAGCCACACATGGCCACAGCGAAGCGAAGCCACCCACATGGAGTCCCAATATTGGCACCCGCATGTGAGGCATTGTTTGGCAACCCTTTTGCCAGCCTCTCGATCCCAGAACCCAGAACCCAACCCAACCCAACCCACTCCCCATCCAATCAAGCGACTCCTTGCCCGCCTGCCTGCCACTTTGGCAAATAAATAATATCGGACAGCCATCGAAATTTGTTTAAACAAACTGTGAAATTTATGAATATTTTGCAGGTTTCTTGGGACTACACTCAGTGCACACATAGCAAACAGCTTGGATACCCTTAAATTTGGACAGGTTCTGTGGGGGTTCTTATGGATATTTATGGTGGAGTTTGAAGGAGAAGGTTTTTCTCTGATTAAAATTAGGATATCCCTAAAAGAAAGCTAGTCTTAATAATTGCTAACTTGTGAAGCTAAAAACATGAAAAGGCATCTCTTGCGGTGAAACCACCTTCAGGTGTTCCAACCCTCAGAGATGAAACGCTGATAGAATTCTGACCCCTTCCAGTGCATGTGCAACGACCTTTGATTGATTGCTGCCTCGCTGGGGATACATATATATATCATAAATATATATATTTATATTACATTTTTTTTGTTGATGTTACCTTGTCCATCAGCCAAAGGCAAAGCAACAAAAAAAAAGAAAAGCGACTCCTTGCCCGCCTGCCTGCCACTTTGGCAAATAAATAATATCGGACAGCCATCGAAATTTGTTTAAACAAACTGTGAAATTTATGAATATTTTGCAGGTTTCTTGGGACTACACTCAGTGCACACATAGCAAACAGCTTGGATACCCTTAAATTTGGACAGGTTCTGTGGGGGTTCTTATGGATATTTATGGTGGAGTTTGAAGGAGAAGGTTTTTCTCTGATTAAAATTAGGATATCCCTAAAAGAAAGCTAGTCTTAATAATTGCTAACTTGTGAAGCTAAAAACATGAAAAGGCATCTCTTGCGGTGAAACCACCTTCAGGTGTTCCAACCCTCAGAGATGAAACGCTGATAGAATTCTGACCCCTTCCAGTGCATGTGCAACGACCTTTGATTGATTGCTGCCTCGCTGGGGATACATATATATATCATAAATATATATATTTATATTACATTTTTTTTGTTGATGTTACCTTGTCCATCAGCCAAAGGCAAAGCAACAAAAAAAAAGAAAAGCGACTCCTTGCCCGCCTGCCTGCCACTTTGGCAAATAAATAATATCGGACAGCCATCGAAATTTGTTTAAACAAACTGTGAAATTTATGAATATTTTGCAGGTTTCTTGGGACTACACTCAGTGCACACATAGCAAACAGCTTGGATACCCTTAAATTTGGACAGGTTCTGTGGGGGTTCTTATGGATATTTATGGTGGAGTTTGAAGGAGAAGGTTTTTCTCTGATTAAAATTAGGATATCCCTAAAAGAAAGCTAGTCTTAATAATTGCTAACTTGTGAAGCTAAAAACATGAAAAGGCATCTCTTGCGGTGAAACCACCTTCAGGTGTTCCAACCCTCAGAGATGAAACGCTGATAGAATTCTGACCCCTTCCAGTGCATGTGCAACGACCTTTGATTGATTGCTGCCTCGCTGGGGATACATATATATATCATAAATATATATATTTATATTACATTTTTTTTTTGTTGATGTTACCTTGTCCATCAGCCAAAGGCATAGCAACAAAAAAAAAAAGAAAAAGAAATAACAACAAGAAGAGAGAAACATAAAGTAATAAACACAGATTGGCTCTGGAGCAGCTGCTTTTGGGGAGCAATCTAAGGAGTGCTTTGGGTCCTGGCAATGAAGGAAAAGAAATGTTATTTCATAATGCAAATTGTGTCCCGCTGCTCCTTTGCCCATCTTTTGGCCTTATTTTTATATATTTTTGTCGGTGGGGCAGGGTATTAATGTCGAATGTCAAGCGAATGAAGTGGCGTCGAGACCGAAGGATATGGAAATGGGGCAGAAATAAGAAAAATGCGGTATTTAATGTGAATTACACCACTGTGACCACAAGGCGATTGCAGTGCAGGACCCAGGCAGTCGGAATACGGGACCCCGAACCCTCGATCATCGTCATCGTTGGCACAAATGTAAATTTTCAATTTAAATGCAAATATCAATTTGTCAATGCGAGGCTGCGGCGCTGCGGGGTTTGTCCTGACACAAAATAAAACGAAAAAAAAAAAATAAAGGAAAGTCTCGGGGTTGCTGGCTAAAGGCAAAGCCGAAGCCGAAGCCAAAGCAAAGAAATCCTTGCATTTTAACTAGTCAGGCGTGGTCCGAGTTGGTAGTCCAAGAGCTGGATTCTGGAGCGTTTGCTCAATTCCCACGTGGCCGTGACAGTCAGTCCTGGCATTTAGCCATCATCATAACACCAGCTTTCGAGGACCAAGGACCAAGGGCCCACAACTGGCTGACTGGTGAACAAACGACGCTGATTTCCTTGTGGGTCCATCCTGCTGTTTTGTGTGCCTAATTAGGAATTCACATCATTTTTTATTTGGGTTAAAATTATTCAAAAGTGCCAAAGACCCTGAGAGCGCCCACCGTCTTCGAGGCGGCTTTTATGGCCAGCCGCTAAATCCCAACGAACCCTCACCCTCTACCCCCTTTCCGCCTTGGTAGCTGTGGTCCCGGCGCCCCTGGCCATCGACAGGGATCCTTCATAAAGTGAACTGGACTCTGGGACATGGACTGCAGAAGCTGCACTCCTTCTGATCGACTGCATAAATATCCATTAAAAACTTGAATATAAAAACAATAAAAGAATGTATTATAATAAAATAGGGAATTATTACTCATATTTTATACCCATTTAATCTATTTTATCTTTAAAATGTTTTACATTTTATTAGGAATTTTGCTATTTCAAGGGGAATATCCCATTTTTCTTTTAACTATCTATTGAAAGTATTCCCTATTTTAATGCAACTTTTCTATTTTTATGAAATTCTTCCATTTCAAGAGGAATATCCTTATTGGATAGCCCAGCAAAGCCCATGCTATCCTTTATCCAAATGCTCCTTCCGGCCGCTGATGGCCTGATAAGAATAGGTGGAAAATTAAACATATTAAAAGTTTTTACACCTTTGATGATGAATTTTGTGCCGCTGCCACTGCCACAGCCACTGCAACCCTTTTCAAGTTGTTTTTCTCCCTTATTTTAACACTTTTCTCTCCATTTTCTACATTTTCCTGCCCCGTTTCCACTTAACAAACTGTCGCGGTCGCGGTCTCGGTCTCGGCCTCAGCTTCAACTGAGATGAGTAACTCGGAAGCCGAGGTGGAAGTTGGAAAAACTCTGGGCCGTGGCCGGGGCCAAGTAATAAAAATGCAATTACACAGCCCAGTTAGGGTCCCCGCTGCCCCCTTGCTCAATTTGATTCACTTCATCAGCAAGTAAACCGACGCATTAAAAAATATATATCCACTCCAGCTGCATGCAAAATGAGCACTAATAAAAACCGAAATGGCCCCAAAACTGGACGAAAAAAAAAAAAAGAAACAAAATACCCAAAAAAAATAAATAAAAAAAAAGGAAAAAGGGTTGTGGCCAGCACAGCTGCCGGAGAAGCGTTAATGAAATGCGCGCTGAAAGGGTTAAGCTTGAGCTGCAGGGCGACCTCTAACCCCCCCAACCGCCCAGCCTGGACATGTGACACGCTCGCTTAGCCCGGTCCAAGCGAGCTGTCAACAGGTTGAAGCGAGGACACCAGCTCCGGGGGAGGAGGCAGCACTGGCCAGTCCGCCGGGCTCCCCATCATCGTCATTAACATTTCAAACGACGAGTCACGCAAACATCGGCGGCGCAGAATAAAAATACGAAAAATAAAATACAAAAAACAAACGAAATCGGGGGCGGCTTATGCATGGGCAAGGGACGTCGTATCGCGTGTCAATTGTGTTGCCGAAAAGTAAAAGTCGTCAGTCAAAATGAAAATGAACAAAACCAAAAAAAAAAAACTCACCGAAAGCCGAATAAATTGAACTCTTTAGAAAGCGGTTTAAACATTTTATTGGTGGAGAAAATACTATATGTAAAAATCACTTGAAAAAAAACTAAGAAGAAATAAGTATTATAAGTTTTTAAGGATTAATTTAATAATATATTTACAGCTTCGATCTCTCTTATAAAAAAATATGCTACATTTTGTTGCCTACATTTCAGGGCACCTTTTTTGGCCTGCAAAACCCAAGCTCAGGCACTGGCTCAAGGTCCTTGTCCTTGACCATACACCCCATTGGGTAAGGCGCAGGATATTAACATTGGAGAAATAAAAATAATTACTTGAATGTTATGCTACAGCTTTCACTTTTCACATTTCACAATTTCCACGATTTTCATGCATTGCGTGGGCGTGTAGGAGGGAGGAAAGAGGGGGAGGGTGTGCTCCTGCGATGGACAGGTTGAGTTTGTTTCGTTTCTCATTTCTTTTTTTTCTCCCATTCCTTTTTTTTTGTAATCGCTGAACTTTTTTTGACTTCCGCTTGACATTGTTTGATTGTCGTTTAATTGAATTTAATTAGCGTAAGGCGCAGCAAGGACTTTCTCGGTCCGTCTCTCTCTATATATTTCTCTTAGCTCACTTATTAATGGCTGTTTAACTTTTATGAATGTGTTGCGGCCAAGAACCGCGATTTTTACTTTTCATTTTCCTTTTGTGTAGACGAAAATGTCCTGTGATAATTTTTGGTGGGAACTGTTTGCGGTTGTCCGAGCCCTCAAAGTGCAGCTTATCGCTTTTCACCCCCCGATGAAATCGCTCAAGTGCGTATTATGCATTGTATTTGCTTTTGCCACGCAATTTTCTTGTTATTTAAGGCTCCTACCGCCGCGTATCCTGGCGAGCACTTAGCACCTTGGTGACTTAACCGCCCCAAATGTGGCTATGGCACGCACCAGGAGCACCAGAAACCACCGCGGGGTGGCTCTACCTCGACTCCATCACCCCATTGCCCCATTACCCATCGTGTTTTGAAGTTTTAATTGCCGGCAATTAAAAGTACATAGATACAAGCTTGCATGATGTGTGTTAGATGCAGATAGGAATACGCAATATACTTAAAAAAAATTATTAAGAATTGTTTTATATAATAAATATTGTTGGTGGATTGCTTTTCAAGTCAAAATCAGTTTGTTGTATTTTTTGCCTGCAATGTACAAGCTGCACTCGAAGAGGGAAGTAGTCTTTGAACGAGAAACAATTAAAGACAAAGCAGAACTGTTTCCTCTTTATTATCGTTTTGTTATTATTATTTTGTATTATTTAGCAATCACAAAGATTTTTGCCAAGTGCCGCCACTCTTCAAACTCCTGGCGCCCAGCTCTTTTGTATTGCATTGAAAAGCCATTGAGGCAGGATCCTGGCAAATGTGAGCACTCAATAGTTGCGTGGCAATTAACGCCAGCGATTATGACACGCCCTCGCCCATATAAATATTTCCCAATTGCGTAGGTGTTGCCAGCAGCTTGTAAATTTGCAATTAACCCAAGTTCCGGGGAAGCTTTAAGCGGTCCCGCATCCAGGACTAATTAAAGAGGAACTTGAAAAAAAAAAACACAAACAAACAGGGCTTGGGGAACCTTGAATCGAAGCAGGACCAGAAAGTTGCGACGACTTCCCAGACACAGATGCAGACACAATTCCAAAACTCGACTCAACTCAACTCAACTCCCGGCGCTCCTCCTGGTTGGTTGGCATATTAAAAATATGTATAAAGCACAAAACTTTTGGCCGACGCCGCCAACCCCCCCTGGCCGCCATCGTACTTTCACACTTTGCCTGATTAAAACGCCGCCAAGGAAGAAAAGTCAGGCTGAGACGCGCCGAGGAAAAGCCAGCGGAAAAGCGGCCCAAGGAAATGAAAGCGAGTGTGCAGGGGGGGGGGTGTGTGTTTTCTGCCAAAGTTTTTCGGCAGCGGCAGAAAGGCTTTAACTACTACATTGCAAATGCCAAACAGACGGTGTCCTTGAAAAAGTCTCGCAGGACTTGCTCGCCTCTATGGCTATGGCTCTATGGCCTATGGAATCTCGGTGTTTATGTACCAAGAACTTTCCGCTTTCATTTCCATAAAAATGCGTTTGCTAATTTCATAACTCATTCAGATTCTGGCTAACTACACTGTGCCAAAAAACATAGTATTTTTATTTCATTTCGGCTTGCTGAAATGCAGCTAAGCAGATTATATATATTTTTCTCTCCGTGTGCATCTCTGGCGGCAAGGACAAACTAATTGCTAAGAAAATATACAAAAATCCTTTGGTTGCGGACTCAAATTCGGTTTCGGATGCGAATCCACATGCAGAGAGAGTCTCATTAGCTTTGCTTCAGTTAATGCAAAAATCAAGTTGCTCCGCCAAGCCACCATTATCCTGCCGTCTGCTGCTGTCTGCTGCGTGAGCGTTAATCATCATCCTATACGCGTAATTACAGAGTCAGCAAGGACCAGGGAGAAGTCGAGGGAAATCCAGGGCCACCGCGGCAGCAGCGTCAACGGAATATTAAAAAGATTCAAGACACCAGGCCCCAGACCAGGCTCTCCTTCCCGCCAGGAGTTGAAAGGCGGCTGCAGGACGAAGAGCCCAAGAAGAAAGTATGGGTAGGCCTTTCCTTAACATTCTGCCGAAAGCCAAAACCACTGCGGTTGCAATGGCAATGGCAGTGGCCACAAGCCGCAAATATTATTAACCACGAATCAGGCGGCGTATTCAGGAATCGCCCATCCCCCTGCCTGTGGCACCCTTCCTTGCCATTTCCATTTCCATATCCTTTTCCATAACCATTTTCATTTCCAGCGACTTCATTAGGCTGAAAAATTCAATTCAATTGCGATTTTGTGAGCAGGGAAAAGTATTTCAAATTAATGCTAATTCCCAGGGAGTTAATGAAACCCAATTTGTTATTAAAAAATATTTAACAATATTTTATTTATTCTAACTCAATCTGTATCTTGCATCTTTAATAATCTGCTACATAAAATACTGATAATCCAGAGTTATCCTTATGATAACCACCTTGCCTTATCACCGTTTAAAAGGACACACTTTAACCCCGATAGCTGGAAGTTTTTTTCGCGATTTCCTTAACCCTTTTTGGGCGATCTAAATAACCCCCTGGAAGCAGTACTCAAGATTTATATCTTGTATATCCCTAAGAGCTGAGAGGAAGCAGGAACTAGAAAGGAATGTCAACGCAGAGTGTTGAGTGTCAAAGACGGATGCCAAGGCGAATTGCTGGCAATCAAAATCCTGGCCCGGCAAGGGGGTGAAAACAGAGAAAGCACTTAGCTCTTAAAGGCGAAATGCTTGTAAAATTTAAGCCCTACTTAATTTGCGATATGCTGGCAAACAATTGCCCGCGGCATCAGCTTCCTTTGGCTGCCATTGTGGCACTTGTCACTGGCCGCGGTGGCGGAGGCTGTCCTCCCCCTCTACTCTTCCTTCCTTTGGATTTTTTTGTTTTTGTGTTTTTTTTTACTAATTTTAATAAAGAGACCGAGACAAAGGAGAGACCAAGCCGCACACAGCTGCCTCCAGAGACTTTTTCGTAGGACTCCTGGTTAACTGGATAACGCGCCAAGACAAAGGCTCACATCGAGAGGAAACCACAAGCCCCGGCTACACATGCCGCGTAACCCCCACAAGAGGCAGGAGCAGGAGCAGGAGCAGCAGAGTGTGTGGCAGGCAGAAGGGGTTAAGCTTGAGGCCCTGCCACATAGCATTCCGGCTTATTTCTTTCAATTTCGGTTTTTACTCATTTCGCGACGCGGTTTCTCATTATGCAGGAGCTCGGGGGGAAAAGTGCCATCACTTTTCATCAGAGGTGAGAAAATTCAAGGGGAAAAACTCACTAAAAGATCAATATTCAATTATTTTAATTATTTAATTTCAAAAAAAAATTTCTTTATCTTTGAAATAAATACAAATAAGCTAAGGGATTTGATATTTCCACATGAATCCTTGCTTGTAATACAATTTTTATAAATTAAAGATTTCGATTTTTCAGTCTTTTCTGCTTTAAAATAAGTACAGCAACGATTTAAGGACACGATTTTCCCATCAGGATCCTTTGGCCTGGGCCAAGGCCACCACTAGGACCAAATGAATTTTTCGTGTTCGTCGGCAGAAGAAAGCTGGGAAATTCGCTGCCAAAACGGGGGATGCAGGGGGGTCCTTCCTTCGTTCTTTCGCTCTTTCGTCTAAAACCGCATCGGCGGCACATTTGTGTGTGTGCAGTGGGAATTTAACCCTTTGCCGCCACCCAGCCAGTGGATTACTCAATTAATTTAATTATGCGCTGTCAATCATTTCGTTGCCTCGGCCCAGGGACCACGACCACGTCCACGTCCACGCCCACTGGAAGCCCCATTTTCGTCTAGGCCAGGCTGAAAAAGTGACTTATTTTCTTGTTGCCACTTAATTTTTGTTGTCCTTAGATTTGCGCCAGCGTCTGTGGCCGCTGAGCCGCGGCCTTCCGCATTCCCCTTCCTCCCCCTTAAAATGTACTTATTTTTCTTACCAAGAAAACTTGAATGGATGGGTGAGGGAAAACGCAGGGAAACTCAGGGAGAAAGACAGCAACTGGGACCCTGGCTTTTCGGTTCTTTGGAATTTAAAATCTGAGATATATCAGAACTATAAATGTATTAAAAATATATATATTACTTTTTATTTTAATTTATATATTTATGTAGAGAAAATTATGTTTTAATAACAAAAAAAAAGTATAGAAAATTTCTATAATCAAAAATTGTTGAAATCTCCATCAGCATTTTCGGTTATATTTTTTTATGGTGTACAAGGACAAGGCGCAATTTTCGACTGATGCCTTACGAGGACCTCTCCCTCCCACTCACCATTTGCAGCCCAATCCTGGCGAGGAACCACCCCCACCGCCACTCCGTGGGGCAAACCGCGACCGCTTGGAAATAAGAGAAATCATTTGCGTTCTGTGGGTAGCTGATGCTAATCCCCCGCACTTAACCCCTTCGCCAGCGCCTGATCCTGACTGCTGGCGGCTGGCTGGCTGCTCATCCCAGCTCATCCCTCGTCCTCGTCCTCGTCATGTTGACTTTACCATTTTGCCTTGGCAATTTCTGGCGTGTGTTTCCTTTTCTTTTCCCTGCTTTTCCGCTTCTTCAGCTGGTTTTCTTTTTCCCGGTTCCTGGCTCTTTTTCTTGGTAGCTTTCTTTTGAGCCCGTCTTTGGGCTCTCTATCTCCCTCCATGTCGCTACATCCTGCATATCCTGCGGGCCTTGTTTGTGTGCGCGCGTATTTGTTTAAGCTGTGTGCGTGGTGTTTGCTTACATGTGTAAATTACTTTTCAATCTTGTGATTACTTTTTTCCACATTTAATTATTTTAATTACGGCCCAGTGCACACAAGAAGCGGCGCCCAGCCCAGCCCTTTCCCCAAGAACACTAGTTCAAAGGACCTCCAAATGTGTATGGGGGTGTCCTTATCCTTTTCTTATTTTCTTGATAGCTCATCGATTTTGGAAACTTGCAAACTACAGAAAATTTATATGTAAAATTTAAATAATAAAACCAGTTTTATGACTTAAAACTGCTTTTTAAGGAAAGAGCTAATTTCTTTCCATATTTTTTCCCGTTTTGTAAATAAAATTTAGAGGAGAACTAATTAAGATCGTTTCCTAAAAATGGGAATAATGGGAAATACTCTAATTATTTCTTTTAGTTAATCCTTGCCTTACATAAGTTTTCAAATCAAATTAAATCATATATATACACATATTTATTGATAACTTTGAATGCAATGTTAAAAACTAACTTTTATTTATTATAAATAAATAACTTTTTAATTATTAACCCTAAAACCTGCCTCGGATGAGCTAACAGCTGATCGATTGTTTTTGTTTTGCTTTGATAAATATAAACAAAGTTCTTCTCGCTCTTAAGTTCCACCTCTTTACAGTTCCCAAGAAAAAAGGTAAACAAACACAGAGCATTAACATTAAAAGTGGATCGTTTCCATCCTCTCGCTGTTAAGTTCCACAAGCTTACATGCTCTTAAGAAAAAAGGTAAACAAACAGAGAGCATTAACATTAACAGCGGATCGTTTACATTTTCTCGATCTTAAGTTCCACAAATTAACATTCTATTAAGAAGAAAGGTAAACAAACAGAGCATTAACATTAAGAGTGGATCGTTTCCATTCTCTCGCTGTTAAGTTCCACAAGCTTACATGCTCTTAAGACAAAAGGTAAACAAACAGAGAGCATTAACATTAACAGCGGATCGTTTACATTTTTTCGCTCTTAAGTTCCACAAATTAACATTCTCTTAAGAAAAAAGGTAAACAAACAGAGCATTAACATTAAGAGTGGATCGTTTCCATTCTCTCGCTGTTAAGTTCCACAAGCTTACATGCTCTTAAGACAAAAGGTAAACAAACAGAGAGCATTAACATTAACAGCGGATCGTTTACATTTTTTCGCTCTTAAGTTCCACAAATTAACATTCTCTTAAGAAAAAAGGTAAACAAACAGAGCATTAACATTAAGAGTGGATCGTTTCCATTCTCTCGCTGTTAAGTTCCACAAGCTTACATGCTCTTAAGAAAAAAGGTAAACAAACAGAGAGCATTAACATTAACAGCGGATCGTTTACATTTTCTCGATCTTAAGTTCCACAAATTAACATTCTATTAAGAAGAAAGGTAAACAAACAGAGCATTAACATTAAGAGTGGATCGTTTCCATTCTCTCGCTGTTAAGTTCCACAAGCTTACATGCTCTTAAGACAAAAGGTAAACAAACAGAGAGCATTAACATTAACAGCGGATCGTTTACATTTTTTCGCTCTTAAGTTCCACAAATTAACATTCTCTTAAGAAAAAAGGTAAACAAACACAGAGCAGCTTTCCAGATATCGTAAGAGTGGATCGTATTCTTACTCTCTCTCACTCTTAGGTTCTACTTTCAAGGTAAACAACTCACAAAGCCAGAGAATAAAAAGAGCGAGCCAAAATAGAAGAGATATCAACAAAGAGGTAATAGTCTCTCTCTCTCTCCCCTCGCCCACAAGCCGTAGTTCAAACTATGGCCACTTAGTGGCGTTTTCGCTCTGACGCCCCTTTCAAACTATATTTTAAATTATGTTTTAAGACGGGAAGGAGTAATTTTTGGCACTATAAACCCTATATATTCTTAATCAGAATTAGTGGGAGAATCGATCTAGCAAGGTTTTGAAATTACAAATGGCAAATTGCAAATTTGAAAAATCATATTTTGCCCAAAAATGAACGAAATTAAATTCTGAAAGCATTAATGTGTTCGTTTTTTCCCCCTTAAAAAACGTGCAAACCAAATTTAAGGTTAACATTTTTTTTTAATTTTTAAATACTTAGGAAAAACTCAAAAAAGAATTTGTTGTTTAGAACATGGCTAAGAAAACAGAAATAAACATAAAAATGCTTTCCGATTTGAAATTGGTGTATTTTTGGCCAAATTATGATTTTTCAAATCTACAATTTCCCAATTCAGATTTCAAAACCCGGCTAGATTGATTCTCCTATTAATTCTGATCAAGAATATATAAAAACTTTTGACTAAAATTATAATACCCTGCAAGGGTATAAACAAATCAAAATCCCATTATTTTTTATCAAAAGAGCGAAGAATATAAACTTAAAAATAATATATATTAATTAAACTTAATCGGAAAACCTTTTTATTTGTGTGTTGAGTTGTTTCTTAATTGGTTTTATCATAAATCGAGCATCTTAATCACTGAACTGCGAAAAATAAAAGAAACAAAAACGCATTAGGCCACACACAGCTGTGGGACGGTGGAATCCCAATTTCCAGATGTGCTTTCCAGGTGATCCAGGTGAACCAATGATTGATTTTGTCCGGTGATCCGGAAATCTTTGACAGCTGGATGCACTTTGAATCATCGGCTGTAATGCGTTAATCGGGGCTTTTATGATTTTATTCTTAATTTTTTTGTTTTGTTTTCTGTTTGCTTGTAATTGTTTAATTTCCTTAATGTTTATTCTAAAGCTTTTATTATATTTCTTCTTGTTTGTATGTTTTTAGGCTCATTTGTTGTTGATATTATTTAATTCTGTTTTGTTTTTCCCTTATTCCTTATTTTTTTTTCAGCTTTCTTCTCTTTTCGAATTGGTAACCTGTTCTTTATTGTGATTTCTCTTTTTAAAGCCTTCCGTTTTTGTATTCTTTGTTTAATTAATTGATTAATTAAAGATGTCTCTGTTCTTGGATTTTCATCTCGTTTTTCTTCAGTTTTCCTGGATTAAATTCTTTTGATTTGCTGGATCTCGGCCACTTTTGCGATCTTCCCCGGGCGCTGGACGTTGGAGGACGACGGACTGCGTTAGGAAAGTCACGAAAATCACTTGAATCCTTCGCTGCCGACGCCGCCGCTGCTGCCTCTGCCGACGTTGCTCTGAAATTCCTGTGAATCTCCGAAATCGGCAGCGTAAAATGAAGGAATGCCGCCCTTTTTGTTATCCTCCGGCTCCCTGTCCGTATCGTCCTTTTCGGACTAACTGTTGACCCCGGGGGGGCGGCGAGGATATTATGACCTTCAGTGCGCCGAATCGTCAAACAGAACTGTGCTACTGTCCTACAGCCGCTAACGAGTGTGACAGAGCGAGAGGCGAATACAGAAGGGCAGGAGCAGGAGCAGGAGCGAGCGAGCGAGCAAGGACTCCGAAAAATGGGCAGAAACGACAGCGACGTCGCCGTCGACGTCGTCAATTTTTTCGGGTGCATTCGAAAGTTCGACAGCACACACAACTTTGGAAAACTGTCAGTTGGCAGCGAACTTAGAACAGGTAGACACGCACGTTCCGCCTGGAAAGCAGGAAAGTCGTCGGGAAAAATACGTAGGCTTAGCTGGAAAAACTAAAGCAACGTCGGAAAGTCGGGCGGAACAGATTGGAAAGGAACAGGACACCCCACCCCCTCCACCCCCCAGCCAAAACTGAAACAAGATAAGCGAAACAGAAACGAATCGAAACGGAAACGGAAACGAAGCCGAGGCTTAGCTCGCTACTTGAAGCTCGGCTTTCGCTGAGTGGCCGAATGGCGGAACTCCGAAGGACTCTCGGCTTTTCCCCGTCGGCAGCGACGCCGGCTGCGCCGTCATTAGTAGCAGCGACGGCAGCGGCGACGATGTAAAATTTTATTACCCCAAACACATCGAACAGTCGGGTTTTGGACGTCCGGACTTTACCGCCGCCTCGCTCTGCGGCGCCACTCATTGAGAGATCCCACACACACAGAATCCAGAGTACCCAGTACCCAGGAATCAGTGCCAGAACCAGTGCCAGTGCCCGTGCCCGTGCCAGGAACAGAAAACAGAAAACAGAAAAAAAAAAGAAATCAAAAACAGAAGCGGAAAACTGACAAAAAACAAAAACAAGAAACAAAAAACTTGGCAAACTTTTTGAAAGGAGATGGAAATACCGCGTCGCGGCTAACCCAAAGTAAACTCATAAAAACAAGAAATAAGAAATAGAAAACAAAAAAACAAAAACCCAAAACAGTGCAAAAACCAAACAAAGAATTCCCCTTGAGAAGTGCCAAGTGCGCCGCGACTCCATAACAAGTATACGACCCGTTATCAACCTCAAGAAATATTCGGAAAACCCAAAAAACCCAGTAAACTTTCGTCGCGAAAAGCAAAGTGAGTTTTATTGTTGTGTTTTTCTTTTGTTTGTTTACCTTGCCTTTGGTTTATGTTGGATTTTTTTTTCTGGTTGGTGATCTTTGGTGATCTAATTAATAATTAATAATTAATAATAATAAAACAAGCAGGAGCCACCAGCATCAGTTAATGTCATGAATATGAAAAATCCCTAGAAATATCAAGTGATGCAAAAAGTGATCAAAAGTGAGCAAATAAACCCAAGAGAGAGCAAAACAAAAACAAAATCGAAACCGAAACTCGAAACTGAAAACTGAAAAAGATATTCCACCAAATAGGTAAAGTTCACATCTAAGTATTTGACTCTTGTACTTTAGTAATATCTCTCGAAAGCATATCTTGTATATATATATATATATATACTATATACTCCTCACCCAGACCCCCCGCCCCAAGTCCCCTCCATAGAGCCAGGCAAAAATTAAACCGAATCTCTCTCTAAGCAACAAGATAACAAAATAATAAACAAAAAAGGGGGAGAATAACCGAAGGAAAAAGGCAAAAACTGTCAACAACAACAATGAAATCCCAAACCAAAGCAAAACTATAAAGTATACAAAAGCTAAAAAACAAAAACAGAAATTCAATGCAACAAGAATCATCCCATTGAGAATTTGCGATAAATTGAAAAGGAAAATGAGAAGATTATAGATGAAAAATGAGAGTCTAAGAAAAGCGGGGCAGCTCATTGTGGCTGGCATGGGTTCATACTAGCATAAGGATACGAGGATCCTTGTATATCTTTATAGATAAATAGAGGAAATATTTATCAGTCTCTCCCTTTTTTTTATATTCTTTAGCTTCAGTTTTAGTTCTCACATCAAATGATTGATTATTATTATTTCACAAAAACAAACAAACAAAAATGTATTTCCCTTTCAGAAATACAAAATAAATAAATGTTAGTAAATTAATTAAACAAAATAAAATATGTTTTCATTAAAAGATTATAGGTATTATTTAGTTAATATACATTTTTTCAAAATATATTCTCAGCTTAAAAAGTATTTCCTTGGTCATTTTTAAACAAATTAAAAGGTTATCCATATAATACCCATAAATCAATTTAATTTAAAGAAGATCCAAAAGATATATTCAGTCTCTTTTTCTTTTATTTAATTTTTAAATAAATATGCATTAGAATAGAACAAAAACAAAAGTAAAGCAGGAATTCTTAACAAAAATATCAAAAAGGCTTTGCAGGGCTCAAAGTCTATCCCTGAAGTTAGTTTCGATTTGGTTTTGGTTACCCAACTTGGACTCTGAATATCTTTAAACACAGATTTAAACATCTAGATTTTGTGGTGATGCTCGTGGCTCGTGTTTGTTTCTTTTTTCTGTTTTTGTTGAATTGTCCGGAAAGTATATTTGCCTTTCGATTCTGCAGCAAAACTGGCTTAGACCGGAATTAGCCAACAAATAAAAAAAAATACACAAAAAATGGCGCTCTCCAAGCGGCCCCTCGCCAAGGACACGCCCCTCGCCGAAAACAACAGCAACAACGGCAATGCCGCCGCCAGCGATCATGAGACGGCGGTCAAGAGACGCAAGCGATGCAGTCGCGACGACGACACAACCAATGCTGCCGCTCTTAACAACAACAACAACAATAATACCAATAATAATAACAACAATTTGCCACAAAAGAAGCGCAAACAGGGACACATTGCCGACAGTCCAGAGAGTCCCAGTCCAGGACAGGGACATGGACAGGGCCAGGGACAGGTGCCCCCAATAATGGGCAAGGCTTCAAGCAATGCGGCAGAAACCGACCAGGACGACGAGACGCTCATCCGTGAAACGCAAGCGGCCCTTAAGAGCCTCTCCGGCAGCTGGCCCGATGCCCGCGGCAATCTGTATCGGCTCCAGGAGCAGGACGAGAATCCGCCGCCATTCCAGAACCTCTTTGAGGAGAAGCAAAAGTATGAGGAGCACCAAGACCAAGCCCTTGATCCCGGCAGTCCCAGTTCACATCTCTTCTCACGTTTCCACAGACAAAAGGAGAATGACCAGGCGCGCCTGAATGCCAATGCCCAGCTGGAGTCCAGCAAGAAGTCGTCGGGAGCAGGCTTGGGATTAGGATTAGCAGGTGCCGGAGGTGCAGTAACAGCCGCTGATGATTTGGACCTCGAGGAGGCCAATGGTTTGTACGCCCAGGCGGCATCCGCCTTTAAGCCGCCCATCGATATCATCAAGCGGAATTATGCGGCCGCCGCCCATGCCCATGCCCAGGCCCAGGCCCACGCCCATTACACCAGCGGCGGTGCCTACAATCCCGTGGAGTCTGCCGCCGGACTGGCCTACTATGGCTATGCCGCCGCCGCTGCAGCCTCTGCTAGTCAACAGCAGCAGCAACTCGGATTGGAGGCCACATCGCGATCCGCCTCCGCCTTTGACATAGCCAGCCAGCTGGGCGAGAAGCACTCGCAGCAGCAGCAGCAGCCACTGGGCCAGGGTCTGGGTCGTCCCAAGGATGGATCTCTGGCTCCCGATGGCAAACAGTATACGATCCTTCAGCCGGCGGGCGTTGGCAGCCGGGCGGCATCTGTAATGCAGGACATAGCACGCGAGGGTGTTGTCGGTGTGCCGCTGGTGGCCACGCCACCGACCACCACAGCAGCTGCCAGCAGTCCGCAATCGGCAGCGACAACGACGACGACGACACCGACGCCGACAGCCCCACCGGCACCGAGCTACTCGCCGAGCAGTCAGAATCGCGGTAAGTGCTCCCCCATAGTAAGTCATAGAACAGAAAGAGAGAGAGTTGTGTTGTTGTTTCCCAGTTTTGGGTCGTGTGTGTGGTGCTCGATCGGTGATCGATCGGTGATTGATCTGGTGTTCAAATTGCTGGCTCTCTCTCTCTGGAAACTCCCAAAAAAAAACAAAACCAGGTTGGGGGTGATCAGTGCGAGTAGCAAAGTTGTGAATAAAAAGGATTAAACACCAGATTGGAGTTTGGATTCGTTGTTTTTTGGGGGCTTCGACTGTGCGAGACTTCTTGTTGCATTGAGTTTAACCACTTCAATTGGCAAAATCAGAACAGAGAACCAAGTCCCCCTAGTCCTGGTCCCAATCCCCTCAGTCCCCCCCACTTAATCCTTAAGACTGAGGCAGCCATCCTGTGTGTGTGTTATTGTGAATGCCTGAGAACTACACTCACTAATAAGCAACATTATAACAATTATTATTTGCACAAAAACCCAAAGAGTCCCCCCCCCCTGAAAGCCTTGAGAGTAACTCTAAAAATAAAACCCTTTTTGCAGCTCATTCAGCAGGCAGGCAAAAAGACATTAAGCGATTTTGTCGTTACCAAAAAGTGCAGAGACAAACAACTAATGGCTTGTAAACCCTTTACGCCCCACGCATACAACCACCCCCCCCCCCCNCACACACACACACACACACACACACACACACACACACGTTCTTGTCTTGGACAGACAGACATCCTTCGCCTGAGTGCCTGAGCCTTGAGCTTTGCCATCTACTAATTTCTGCTGTACAATTTCTATATACACACAGACTTGGGCGGGGGTCCTGATTAGATATAAAGCATTATGAGCACGTTTTCCTTCATGAAAACCACTTTTGCATATTTATTTTGTCATTATGTTTTGGCATTAATATGCCGCCGAGCATATAGTCGCTGACGGTGTGTGTGTGGGTGGGTGAGTGGGTGTGTGGCTTTTGGTATTCATATAATTTGAATGACTTTTTAAATAGTTGAAGGGGGGCGGGGCGGGGGTCTCAAGACTAGAGAGACTTCTCCGTAATAAGTCATTAGCGTTGTGTTATTGTTGTTGCTTAGGCATCGCCTTTTTAGCCTTTTTAGCCTTGCTGCTAATGTGGCTTATTATGCCTTAAACCTTTTTAGTTGGGCTTTAGTTTTTTTTATTTCTGCCAAACTGTAGAGGAATTTCTAATGCACAGCCTCCCCCCTCCGCGCACTGCCACTTCTGCTTCTGCTTTATTTTAATTAAATTCTAATTAGAGACAAGTCCTTGGTCCTGGCTGCCTACCTTTGCTGCCGCTTGTGCTTGGGCTGCTGCAGTTTTTGACATTTTGCCCGGCCACGTAATAGACAAAAACCGACACGACACGGCGTAAATATTTCGAAAAATATTTCATTAACCAACCCCGACATCTCGCATGCGATGGGGAGAAAGCTGAGGCTGAAACTGAGGCTGGGGCTGGGGCTGGGGTTATTTTATCTTAGAAAGAGCATAGCTTGGCCTTTTTTGTGTCTCTAGAAGACCCTTTCTTGCTGCCTGTCTGTCATGTGTGTGCCAGCGTGTGTGTGTGCTTTTAAAGTAAATAATGCAAAGCTGTTTTCCATCAAATTTTAATTAATTATTTAGGGTAAAAGAATTCGAGTTGCTTTCCGCTGACTGACTGACTGGCTGCCTGCCTGTTTGCCTGTTTGCCTGCTGTTGCTGCTTCTGTTTCCTCTTATTTTTTAGGGTTTTTCTGGGAGTGGGTGATGCGTCAACTTGTCTCTGCCATATAATTAATTATAAAATATCCAAGCCTGCCCCCGTAGCCCCCGATCTCGCCCGCCCCCGATTTATGTTTCACTGTTAATTGGTTAATTGTAGATGGCGCCAAATGCCCCACGCCGCATTGCACGGGCCAAGGACATGTCACCGGATTGTATTCCCACCATCGCAGGTACACCCATCCTTCGTCCAGCCAAAGACTCTGCGTCATACTCTCCTTGTTTTTTCTTCTGTTTTCTTCTGTGTATTTCCATGGCGTTCGATGGGATTTTCTGAACAGTTTGTCGGGTTGTCCGAAGCGCGATAAGGTCACCACGGAATGTAAGTTGGATAAGGATAAGGAATATCAAAACGACATCCCATATTGCATGCCCCGTGTATGCCTCTGTAGACTTTCTATTCTCTCTGTCTCTTTCTCTGTCTCTTTCTCTGTCTGTGTCTCTGCCTCTTTCCTTTCTCAGAAAATGAAGACTCGTCTCTCTAGTCCTTAGCCTGAGTGTGTGAATGTTTGAAGATAGAGCTTCCTTCTATATATTTATTTGTTATTCAAGATTTCCTTTTAAGTTTCTGGCCTCTCTCTTAGCCTCTCTATATCGAAAAGACTGTAATTCTGTGGCCTATCTTTCGTATAAATATTTAAGAAGATTTATGGCTTAGTTGTAGCTCTTAGACTTCTATCTTAAGACTTAACTTCCTCTGTCAAGTGTCGCATGATCACAGATCTCTATAGAACGCTGCTCTGGAGAGTTTAAAACATAAACGTAGTCCTTTCTTTGCATGTCACTTGAGGGAGAGCTCTGAATCTCTGAATCTCCCAAGTGCTTTGTGGCTTGACCTGACCTTTCCCCCATCTTTCTCTGCCTCTGTCTCTTCATTTCTGTCTCTGTCCCCTGATTGTGGAATGCCTTGTTTGTCGTAGAAATTATCACAAAGAAATTATCACAAATCGCTGATCCTTGATCCTTGACCATTGATCCCGCAGTGCTGGCTCTGCACGAGCAGATCCTGAAATGCCCAACGCCGGGCTGCAATGGTCGTGGCCACGTGCAGCCGCATCGCAGCGTGCACCGCAGCCTCTCCGGCTGTCCGCGGGCCATAAGGCGCTCCAGCGGAGCCAGCCGTCGTCCGGGAGCCACAGCAGCGTCGCTAGTGACTCTAGCAGCAACAGCAGGTGAAAACAATAGAAAAAACAATCTCAAGGCCCCCTGCTACATGTGTGTGTGTGTGTGTGTGTGGATTAATGTCCCAATAAGAACTACAGATCTTTCCAATCAGACAGAACCAACAAACTGACAAATTTCGGAACCTCTCAGGAGCCTCATTAACCCTTTATAAACTCAAAGAAACTAGACTTTGTGAGTGCTATATGAATGCCTGCAGAACTGTGTATGAATCCCTAATGAATGCTTGATGAATGCTCAAAGAGTGTTTGATGAATAAAGCCGAATGCCTGATGAAATTGAAATGAAAATTAATGCTTTATTGCTTAACCCATTACTCAAATACTTGACTTAACCCTCTACTTCCGATTACGCCCCCCCCCCCTCTCTCTCTCTCTCTCTCTTTCTGCTACTTTCTCCACTATCTGTTCTTTTCCTATCGCTCCATGTCTCGCTCTGCTCTATTTCGCACCCTTTAGCCGAGCTGGAAAAGCATGAGAAGGAGCTGCATCCGCTGGACAAGCTCAAGATCGCCTCAAGCCATTATCTCAACAATAACAACAGCAGCTGCATTAACAACAACAACAACAACAGCCACATTAGTAGTAGTAGTAGTAGCGGTGGCAGTGGCAGTGGCACTGCTAGTGGTCCCAATGGTGGTGCCAGCACCAATTCCAGCGCCAAACTAAGCGGCGGCAGTGCTACGATGCCGATAATCAAATCTGAATACAGTCCCGTGGCCAGCATCAAATCGGAATACAACAAGAGCCCCATGCACTCGTACCTATCCAGCGATGCGGCGGCGCCCGCTCCATCGGTTGCCACCGCAGCATCCTCCTCGGCCACGTCCGCTTCCCAGGCAGCGCGATCCGTTGGTGCGGGCTCTGGCGGCGGCGGCGGCAACAGTGGAGCATCCACGAATGGCAATGAAAATGGCAACCTGCATGCACCGCATTTGAGTCGCTTTGTGGGTCTGCAGAGTCCCCCACACCTCAATCCCCACCAGCAGCAACAGCAACAGCAGCAACAGCAGCAACAACAGCAGCATCATCAGCAGCAGCAGCAGCAGCAGCAACACACTCTCCACCAGCAGCGAGGACCCTTCATAGAAGGTAACGATGTGCCCGATCCCACAGCCAGCTATCACTCGGAACACCAGCAGCAGCAGCAGCAGCAGCAGGCGGAGGAGCGCCAGTATGCGGAGATGCGCTATGCCCAGAGCCACGAGCTATTGACGGCCAACGGTGTCTCCAGCGAGCTGTCACCGGGTACGGCGAGAAGCGCCTATGAACCGCATCCGGTTCATCCAGGCCATCCCGGTCATCCAGGGCATCCCGGTCATCCCGGCCATCCAGGACATCCGGGACATCCAGGGCATCCGCTTAGCGGCTCCCCAGCCGCCTTCGCTGTGGATGCGGTTTCTGTGGCCGCCGCCAGTGGAGCGGGTTTCGAACGTTACGATTCCAGCGGCGGCGGCGGAGGCGGCGGCGGCGTGTGTTGTCCAACAAATGGCCAGCGTTCAACGGCATCGACGACGGCAGCGGCGGTTACATCGGCGGCGGTTGGTGCCTCGGCAGCGGCGGCAGCAGCCTATCATTACCTGCCGCAAACCACCGACGAGATGCAGGCCCAGCAGCAGAAGTACCTGCAGGAGCAGCAGCTGATGCTGGCCAAGGCGGAGCACGAGGAGCTGGCCGCCAATGGCGGGCAGCCGCTATATCCGCGGCCCATGTATCACTATGACCCCACCATGGGTCCCCTGCCGCCGGGCTTCTCGGCCATAAATCTATCTGTGAAAATGGCAGCCGCCCAGGCAGCCGCAGCGGCAGCTGCCTATCAAAATCAACAGCAGCAGCAGCAGCAGCAACAACAGCAGCAGCAGCAGCAACACCACCAGCAGCAACAGCAGCAGCACGGCAAGCAGAGCTCCTCGCCGGCTCCAAATGTGGGAGGCGGCGGCGGCGGCAGCGGTGTGCCGGCGGTGGACTTGAGCGGATCCACCTCGGTGACAAGCAGCAGTCCGCATGGTTTCAACTCGCCAGCCTCGCACAACCAGTACTCCGCCCAGCGGATGGGCAACGGCAGCCCTCAGCCGGGCGCCAGTCCGAACATAGCCAGTCCCCAGGTGCCGAGTCCCCAGGGACAGACGCTGGACCTCAGCGTCACCCGACTGCCACACAGGTAAGCATTGAAAATGTATATAAAATAATGATCATATGCCAAGAGCCTGTGCCCATGACTCCCCACAAAGTTATGTATAACCCAATAGCTCACATACATGACTTTATCCTCTCTGTTCGCAGCATTATTACGAGTCCACAGTACGGCGCCGACGGCCTGGTGGTCGGCGTGGGCGTGGGCCATGCCCAGGGCTTTGGAAGCGGAGCGACAGGACCGCTGGGACCGGGCAACGGTGGTCCGCCCCGATCGCCACAAATGGAGCCAGTGGATTTTAGCGGTCCGCCGCGGCCTTTGGGCTTCGGCCTGGTGGGTCACATCACCGGCCCGCGACCCTACAGCCGCGAGTCCACGCCGGATAGCGGCGGTTCTCATTACATTGAAACGTATCGGGATCCCAGTGGTAAGAAATCATTATCAAAAATATTTTTTACATCTATTTTCAAAGGATTTTATAATACATATTAATCAATAATCCTTTTTGATAACCCTTTTGCAGGCTACTCACCGCATCCTGGCTACGGGATGGTGGTGCAATCGGATTATCCACCGGCGGGCTATCATGGCTACGGTCCGGCCGCCTATCAGTGCAGCAATCCGTATGCAACGGCTGTCGGTCCCGGAGGCTATCCCACGCCCGTTTCCGGCGGCTACTCGCCAAGTCCGGCCACCTGCTACTCGATGCCACCGCCACAGCACATACCGCAGCATGACAAGACCAAGGACGGGTAAGTGTTCCCACTGCTCCTTCCCCTTGGTGTGTGTGAATGTGAAGTTAATGGATCAAAAAATAATCAGACAAAGTGTCCGTCCAAACCGTTGCCTTCGATCGATCCATCTCTGTCATGGGAAGCGCAGGCATCACCTGAACTGTTGCCTACTTTTTTGGGCTTCGGAAAGCCGAAGTTGGTTTCTTTTCTGGTTTAAAGTAAATTTACAAAGCTAAACTCAAGAAATAATTAAGATTTGGAAGCTTAAGGTTAAGGCTAAGGCTCATTACTGGCAATGCCTTAAATCCCTTTTATTTAACGAGCTCCCAGTGGGGGCGACCTTTAGTCCTGGATGCAGTTAGCAGTTGGACTTTAATATTTATGATTTCTGCCGGATGTGGACGCAGAGTGGCCATAAAACTGGCCCACACACAAACGTAAATTTAAAGCCAAAAGTTTCAAGACCTTTAGCCTTATCCCTTATCTGGGCACGACCACAGGGTGCTCACTTCAATCACTAACCCTTCCCTGGACCTTCCTTCTTCCTTCAGATTGACGGGCTGCTCGCGCTCGGACCGCAACCATTTGCAGTCGCATTCGCAGGAGCTGAAGTGCCCAACGCCCGGCTGCGATGGCTCTGGCCATGTCACTGGCAACTACTCCTCGCACCGCAGCCTCTCCGGCTGCCCGAGGGCCAACAAGCCCAAGAGCAAGCCGCGCGATGGCCAGGACTCGGAGCCATTGCGCTGTCCCATACCGGGCTGCGATGGCTCTGGCCATTCCACTGGCAAGTTCCTCTCCCACAGAAGGTGAGTCTCGTAAAGCCGAAAGCCATTTGTTTTTTTATATTCTATATAATATATATTTATCTGGTATATCTGGTAATCCTTTCAGCGCCTCGGGCTGCCCCATTGCCAATAGGAACAAGATGCGGGTCCTGGAAGCCGGCGGCACTGTGGAGCAGCACAAGGCCGCAGTGGCAGCCGCCACGGCCATGAAGTTCGATGGTAAGTCCTGCGATCCTTTAATATTTGCAAATATTTCATTTAATTTTGAGTTTAAATTTTAATGAAATTTCATTTTGAATTTATTTCCCGGCAGCCTGCACCACGGTGGGCAGCCAAGGCATCAAAAAGCCCAAGTTTGACGAGGTCACCATGGTCTATCCCAAAGGCTATACAGGTGAGTGATGTGATGGGATCCTTGATCCTCACAGCTTCCCCCTCTCCTCCTCCGAGTCTCTCTCTTTCTCTCTATCACTGTCTGTCTGTATTTTTCTCTCTCTTGCGTGTATTTTTCTGTTATGAACTGGGCCCAAGGCCACTATATACCTTCCTCCCCCCCACCTACTTACTTGGCGGGGGGGTTGGGGCATAATGGCGTTGTCATCATCAAGTTAGCAACACACACAAAGAAGATCTAGATCTGGAAATTGTTGAATTGAAACCGCAGGACTCGTCCAAATTCTTCTCTGTTGTGTTGCTCTCTTCTTGTCTTGAACATTTTCGGTTGGAATTTTGTGTGCGTGTGCTAAAGTCAAACGAAAAATATAGAAAGAAGCTAAAGCAATAAATATATACATATATATATATTTATATATATATTCACAACAAAAGAACTTTATTTTTGGTTTTGGTTTCGGAAAATGCAACACAACAAATTTTTTTAAAATAAATTTTTACAAAAATTCAGTTAAAAATGAAAAAATATATTCAAAATTGAAGAACTCAACCTCCACCAAGAAAAATAAAAACACCACCAAACAACCCCGAACCCCCAACCCCCCAGAACCATAAACCATAAACCAAAAACCACTCAATGAATCCTTTTTCGAATAATTAAACCACCCCACCCCCCCGGTACATAACAAGAATGATCACCAGCAGCAAATCCATGCGAGGAGCTGATCAAAAGAGAAAGAAATAATAATAACAAAAGAAAACTATTCAATTCATTTCTAGTTTAAAATTCTCATTTTAATTCTGTGTTCTCCTTCTGCCTTTTCGTTTCGTTCCATGTCGATTTTTCGTTGGCGTTTTCTTTTAGATTACGCAACGTTTTGTATCGGTGCCGAGTATCTACTGTAAATAGAAAATCCAAAAACCACTGAATCGCAGGTCGAAACTGAAACAGCAACCAAAAATAAATGCAAACGAAAGCCGAAGAACAATCCAAAAAAAACTAAGCCCAACCAGAAAGCAAATAATAAAAAAATAATAAAATATAAATAACACCGAAAGACAGCAAAGACCTATTCTCACACACCTCCAATCAGAGAATCCAAAAAAAATATATATATACAAAACCGTACACACAAAATATCTGTGTGTGTGTCGATCCAAGGTAAGCCCCAAAGACTCCAAAATGAAGACTAAAAGAAGGCAAAACACTGACACCAGCACCCCCAGGCACACTTGACCCGCTGAGTGTCTCGGCTCAAAAAGGTGTCAAAAAATGCCTTGGATAAGACCAAAGCTCTGCCAAATAATTACCCTTTGGGCCGGGCTTCACTCAGTGCGACCTCTAACCTACACCTACACACACTCTCTACACACACACACACACTCACACACCCACACACACTAGTGCTAGCACACGCGCACATTGACAACCCGTGGAATGCCAGACCAGATCCCCACGAAGAGAAATGAAAAAGAATGAAATGAAACCATAGATCATCATAGAATCTCTCTCACTTCTCACCTCCTACTCCTCCTCCTCCTTACCATCCAACTCGAATAGGCGCCAGCGGCCTGGACATTGTCATGGGCGGCAGCGTGGGCCTGGGTCTCGGCGGCCTTGGAGTGAGCAGCAGCAGCAGCAGCAGCAACAGCAACAGCAACAACAGCAGCCATCATGCCAATGGCAATGGGAGCAACAGCGGCGAGAAGAGCGGCTCGGCAGGTGGTGCCCCCACCTCGATAGCCACTGGTAGCGATGATCTGAACACACTGGAGGCCGAGATCTCCGAGCTGCAGCGGGAGAATGCGCGGGTGGAGTCGCAGATGATGCGCCTCAAGTCGGATATTAATGCCATGGAGTCGCAGCTGAGCACCAGCGATCGGGTACGTAGGCTCAGGTTCGTTGAAAGGCAACAAATTATGAGAAAAAATTAAAAATAATAAATAAACAAATATATACCAAGATCCCCTTGATCCTTTGCAGATGCTGGTCTTTATTTTATTATTTTTTGACTGCAACTCAACTTTCAGTGGAGTTTTCTTTTCTGGAAATTTTCCCTTTAGTCAGTCGCCACCTTCTTTCTTTGCTTTTCAAGGACGTCTCTAAAAAACTCGGCGAAAAACAATGAAAAACAAAACTTAAGTTGAGGAAAGTGTGGTGAACTTAGGCTAAAAAGTTTTATCAGACGTCTTGAACCTAAGCTGCAGGATATATATTTACATATGGAAATTAAGGCGATGATGGCTTCATTTTGCAATCCACACAACCACCCAGAATGCAGTTCTTGAACACACACACCTCCCCCCGCCTCTCCGAGCGCTTTTCTCTGCTTCGACCAATCGCTGACGTTGCATCCTTGCTGCATCGGGGCAGCGAATCAGGATGCGGCAGAAGGTGTGGCAGCAGAGCCGGCACACACCCCTAAACACGCGTGTGTCCCTAGTGTTCGTGAGCGTGTGTGTGTGTGTGTGCTGGTCATGCGCAGGCGACGATGACAGCGAGGACGAGGCGCCAACAAATCGCAGGACTCGATTCGATTTGCTCCTAAAAACAGTTTTCGGTGGCAGGGGGGGGGGGTGGCAAAAAAAAGTGTGCTACGTGGCGTCGCTGCTGGGGCGCTGCCTTTAACCTTTGTGCCTGCGTTCTCCGTTCCTCCAGGAACTCCACTCCGAAAAAAAGGACAAAAAAAAAATATAGACAGGGGCCAGCTTTCGTTTGTGTTCGGGTGGTTTCATTGGCTTCGTCGTCGCTCTTTCTTTCTTTTTTTTTGTTTGTGTTGTTCCCAACCCCCAAAAATGGGGCAATCCCCAGGTTCCCCATTACCTTGCTTTCTTTCTTGCTGCTTTCTTATTGGAATTTCCATGTACACATGTGCGTGTGTGTGTGTGTGAGCAAACATATTATACATACATATATGTATATGGTATATATACATTATATATATTTTATTTTCACATTAATACCACTCTTAGCCTGTGAAATTCAATTCCCATTCGAGACCAGCATCTGCCTGTGCCCCGCCTCACCTCGCCTCGTCTTGACTAACCAATCCTCTCTTTTCCTCTTTCCAGGAGGCTTCTCCACTGAGCGGCCACCAGCAGCAGCAGCAGCAGCAGCAGCAACAGCAGCAACGCTCCTCGGTGACCTCCCTGGCCTCGCCCAGCGGTCAATCGCCATTCGCCAGCGTCAGCTCCACCAGCGGCACAGCCGGCAACAGCGGGAACTCCAGCTCAGCGAACAGCGATCTGGTGGGCCATCCGATCAGTAACCTTGCCCCCAGCTCCGGGGGCAGCAACTCGTCGAATCCCCCCATGGACACTGGGGGAGGAGCGCCGGCCAATGCCAATCTGAACAATTACTATGAGAGCTTGCGCAATAATGTGATTACGCTGCTGGAGCATGTGCGTCTGCCGCCGCCGCCGCCACCACCGCCGCCATCGGATGGCGTTTGTGGCGGTCAGCTGGGAGCCGGAGGAGGAGGCGGCAGCGGATCCTTGGTGGGCAGTACCGAGCATGCCACGGCCTATTCCACCTTGCTGCCGCCGCCCCCGCCGCCACCAGCTTCATCGAGTGGTGGCAATGGCGGGATGTATGGCCACCAGGGTGCCGGAACAGGTGTGGTAGGTGGGGGTGGCAATGGTGGCCTGGGATCTGGCTCATCATCAGTGGCCACGCCAACTGTGCCCGCCGTGCCACCGCCGCCGCCGCCACACCATCATCATCATCACCATCATCCGTACACAGTGCATCATCCCGTGAGCTATGCCCATCCGCACTCGCATCCACATCCGCACGAGCACTTCGATTCGTACATCTCGAAGCTGCAGTCGCTCTGCGTGCCGCCGGATGTATACGCCCTGCCCGAGGATGCAGAGCGACCCGTGTACAACTCTGTGAAGCCCAGCATGCATCAGGATTATGGCAAGCTGATGCCGACGCCCATCTAATGAGGGCGACTCTAAATAATCAAAAGGCCCCAAACAGCAGCAGCAGCAGGAGCAGCACAAAGAGCTCTACTGGAGGCGACTGTGACCCCAAAACAGAGCCACAACCCGTCCAGGGCGACGACGCGTGTAAATATTAACATAAATATGAAGAGGGAACCAGCAGAGGCAGGGGTTCCCTGATCCCTATGCAGATAGCTATATAGACTCTACCTATAGCCGGGAGATAAACCCATTAAGTAGTCATATATATATATATATAGTTGATAGGGACACTGCAGTGACCCCGACATAGTGCTAAAAACAAAAAACTACACACACACATCCTAGATCCTAGACGCTTTCGTCGTGTATAAAAAAAGAGAGAGGAAAAATCGAAATTGGATTATAAATTGCAAACACAACTTTTTTTTTTGTCTGTATCAAATACTAAACTAGAAGTTATTAACTTTAAATATATATATAGGAATAGGGTGGAGTCTAAAAATACATGTTTCAGTGTAGGGCATTTGTTTGGTGTTTAATGTCTGGTCAATTTTTTGCATAAAACAAAGGGTTTGGCTCCTTTTGCTCCGAACTACTTCCCAGGAAGAACAGAGACCCGCTCCAAGGACTCCCCGCAGGCTAAGTTTAGTTTAATGGCAAAGTCAAAACACCAAAATGTGGAAAAAGAAAATGCATAATAATAACAATAAATGGCAAATATAATCGGTACTTATCTTAGTGGATCGTAAATAATTTTTTTTTTCGGTGTCGGAATACATGATATCAAAGGAATATCGAGGGACATCCGACTACTAATCGGGACATGCCCATATATATGCATATATCAGAGTGTGTGGCATGCTTCTCCCTGTAGGATCATAAGTTTTAATGTTATATAACGAGTTCGGGTCATTAGCCGAAGGAATAGATTACAATTCAGTGCAATACATTAAACCAAAAAGGAAACGAATAATAATAATAACAATAATTATAAAAATAATGGTAATTGTGTAAGATTAAGTAAACAAAAACATCACTTGTTTTTTTTTTTTTTTTTTTTGTATCGTCATACGTCTAATCTTAAAATTAATTATTAAAAGTTAATAAAAAAAAGGAAGGAGAAAACGAGGGAAGGAGAAAAGCAAGAGCCCCTGTAAAAGGGTAATTTAGACGAATTTTAACAAAAAAAAAATAAATATATATATATATAAAAAACCAACCTAAATCGAAGAAAACTGGAAGAGTAAGAGTAAAATATATAACAAGCAGCGGAGATCATTGTATGATTAAAATAATTAAACGCTAAACCAAAATAATAGCATATATATATATAAATATATATGTATAATATAATATAATATAACAATTGTATTGTATGACAAGAAAAACAAGAAAACAATTCTGTAATTTACAAGCGAACAAAAATATTTTATGTGATCATTGTCTTTTTTTTTAATATTACAAGAATTAAATAATTCGAATACCAAATAAAGGATATACACAATAACATGAATGTGTCTTTAATATATGTATATTTAGTTTTTAATCAAATAGTTAATGGGTACACCCTCTTTACATCCTAGATTTCCCCGAAATATTACTCCAGTTTTTCACTTTCCCTTTCCAATTTGCTATAAACATTAGCATAAATCAGTGGCTGACCCACACTTGGGCGGAAAATCAAATGGAAAATGCCCAGCAATTTCTTGGCAACGTTTTTAATTTCAATTAGCCACTGGCGCTGACCCCTCTCCTAGGCCGATCATCCACTGCCACTTGATTTATGTGGCTTCATTAGACATTCCGCACATAGCTCGTTGGGTGGTCAGGGGCGGGGCTAAGTGATTGCTGGAAAAACTACGGCCACCAAAACACAATTAAAAGCAAAGCAAGAGGGAAAGCCGGCAGGCTTTGGGGGAATTTTTGCGTAGTTTTCCGATTGACCAACATGGAATATTTTTGGTTGCCACCTCCAAGGACTTGCAAAAAAAAACAAACAAAAAAAAAATTCATTTAGGAGGTGAAAGGGTAGCCGGGTCCGGTTTTCGGTTTTTGTGTTTGCCCGTGTGAGCCACAAAAATATTTGCATAGTTACCTTTAATGTGGTTCGGCAGAGCTTTTGGTTCGAGTTTGAGTTAGGTTTTTGGCTGGGTTCCCCGATGGAAACTTCTTCAAAAACAAACGAACACAAACTTCGTCCTGGCATGTAATTTAAAATGAAAAATTTCTATTCTTTTGACGCAATCACAGCCACACACACACACACACACACGTCAACGAGCATTGATTTCATTTGCATAAATAAGGAAAAACTCAAAGGGGGGACGCCTGTCTGGCCCCCAAAAACCGCCCTCACGACGTGCCAAGTGGAAACTATTGGCCACCTGCACAGTGTGACAACGTTTTTAAATAAAGGCAACTTTGTATTGTTAACAAGTAATACTTTTTTAGGCAATGAACCGTTGGGACTGTCACTGGAGCCCAATCCCCCATCCCCCATGCATGCGTGTGCTGAGGGCGACGGCAGTCAAAAATCGCATAAATTAAAAAACTGCACACACTCACGCACAGACGGAGAACTGGTGCCTGGTGCCTGGTGCCTAGTGAAAGGGGTAGCAACCCTTTGTGCCAACTCCCCCCACCACCCCCACCCGCACAGCTGTCGCTCACCACCAAGGAAGTAATAAAGTATCTCGAAAGTAACTTATTAACCATGCTGACAACGCTGCCAGCTCTTGGAGCCAACTCCTGCACACACACACGGATGTGTCTGTCCCCCGCACTTCCCTCTGGGGTTGGGGGGGGGAAGCAGTCATGTTTCATGTTTGCTAATTGCAAGTCGATTTTTCATTTCGCTTCCACTTCTCTCCAGAGGGTCGTAGTGGACCTGGGACTACCTCATCCCCCCTCCGCTCAGCCTCAGCCCCAACCTCGACCTGGAGCCGAAATCCAACTGAGGTTTGTGATGTGCACTAAAACAAAATTACCATTTTTTTTGTTTAATAATATTTTCAAAAGGTTAAAGGTTTTTTATTTGAAAAGTTGTTTGAAAACTTGATATATTCTTTCGAAATGAAATACTATTTCAAGAGGAATCCCTGAATTGTTTTCTCTGCAGAACAAGACAAGCCTCGGATCCACCGTAAGTGGAAATTGTTGAGGTTTCCTTGCCGCTGACCCACTCAACGCCGCATCATCCCGGAAGGGACTCGGCTCGACTCCCAGCGAAAAAGGCACAAAATATTCCATGTAAAAGCAGCGCAAAAAAAACAAAAGGGACTCTTGGGTTCCAGGGAGGGGGGCATGCCGGCAAATGGTTAATTTAATTACGAATTCTTTGCTTTCTTCCCAGCATTTCGTATTAAATTTTCATGAGGCCTGTTTGTGGGTGTGCTTACGTGTGTGTGTGTGTAAGGATATAGGCAGGCATGTGGGGCACAGCACCTGCTGTCATTGCCATCTTTAGGAAACAGTTTCGGACGCTTAAATACCCAAGAGACTGGCGAAGGACTAGCGCTCCTTCGCCGCTGATTGTCGCTTCAATGAAAAATAGCGCTCATTAATGGTGCTCATTAGCAGGGTCCTGGCAGTGACATTCCCTTACGTGTCCAGCGCCATCGAGTGTCAACTGGCAAATGATTTGCCATTATTTACTAATAAAACTCATCGAGTTTTCGCCCTCTGGCTGCTAATCGAATGTGTGGCACTTGGGATTCGCAGAAACCACCCCGCTCTAGGACTCCAGGCAGGAGCAGGAGCAGGAGCAGGAACTTCCTCCACTCAAAAGGGGGCAAGGTGGGGGAAAAGTCTTAATTCGAAGCGACTCGCACACGTTTACGCTAGCAAATGACCTCAATCAACGTGACCCGGGACTTGCTTTAATTTGGAATTTACTAAACAAATTGCAGAATGCATTTAAATATCCTTGAATTCATTTATATTTCAATTTAATTAGCAATAAATAAAACACATTTCATGATCGATATATCACCAGCAAATTCAGCGAATTTTATATTTGTCATTCCGCCCCCCCCCCCCCCCCCCCCCCTTTTTTTTTATTCTCAAAAACATTAAACAAATAAACAAATACTTTTCCATTTCAATTTGAATAAAGATCCGCTTGCCTTTGTCACAAGTGTCAGCTTGGTCTTTTGGCTCTCCATTTCTTTGATTATTATTTTTTTTTTTTTGGTTATTTATACCCAAAGTTCCCATAATGACACTGGCCAGCAAATGTGTGTGTCTGGCGGCATGGCATATCCATTCACAGATGGCATCCAGTTCGATTCCGGCTGCTGTCAATCATGTGTGGTCCCACATGGGCCAAGGGGGGCTGGGCTCAAACGGACTTTGACTTTGCCATCTCCAGCTGCAAACTCTTTTGCGTTTTGCCCAATTCTTTACATTTAATTTCGTTTATTCATTCGAATGACCACAAAATGACATTTGCATTTGGACGGCGGTCGGCCCACACTTCTCACATCCTGGTCTCATGTGCTGCCCTCCAGGGAGTTCCAGCCGACAGCTTTGCTGGCTCCGTCTCTTGGGCTCTCCGGGGTCCAACTCCGGTCACCGGTCTCCGTAATCTCGTAACAAATGAATGGCACATTTTGCTAAAATTTATTTTGACATCCGAAGATGCTGGGGCCAAAGTGCAGAATTTTATATAAAACACAAAAGTGCGAAACTATCTCGCTGTGAGTGTGTGTAATTAATTCTCTGCTGAGTCGGCACACACAAATCGTAGGCTGAGCCAAAAAAGCACAATTAAATGGTCAACAAAAACGGATCGGGAATGGGAATGGCAATGGAGAGGAGCAGCTTGCCTGGACATCAACCCATACCCTTGACACATTGGTCCAAAAACAAGCGAAAGATTGAAATGAAATATTTATTTTAATGAATTATTTGTATTTGGGTTTATTTTGGATTATTATTAGTTATATATTTTATATAAATATTTTTCAGTTAATTGTTTTTATGGCTTACAGGACAATGTGCCTGGCAGCTAACTGCAAATGGATAACTACAATTTTTCGGATGCTGCAGCTATGGCAGACTACAGGCTACGGGCTACGGTCTCCGGAGTGGAGTCATCCTCGTCGTCAACAGCATTTGCAGTAGCCATCCCCCTCCCCCCCTGTAGCCGTGGCCAAAAAGCAATTAGCAAAGTTTTCAGTCTCCAAAAACACTCACTCCCAGCGAAGAGGGAGGGGGCAGGGGGGTCAGGGAACCAACAACGGCCATCATCAATCTGGTGAAGTTGCGCCACTCCGTCCACGTCCGCTCAGGCCCAGTTCCAATGCTGTTCCTTCATCCATTTCAGTTGCACCTAAATTATCAGCTGCCACCGACAGGCCCTTGCACCGCCGAAAATGTGATTTAAAATAATTAACGAATTAAATATATAAATAAATACTTTATTTCAAATTCGAAACTATTTCAGAGGCAAGCAAATCCTGTAAATTATAAACAAATTCGAGCGAGAGAACTACAAGCAAACCAATATCCCCCAAATTAATAATTATATTTTTCTTAAATTAAAATTAAATTCCAAAATGAAGAAATATAAGAATTATGCAATTATTTTGGGGCTTTTTCTTGCGGTGCGCAACCATCGTCATTCCCAATTACTTATGGATAATCTAACCCAAAATGGGACATTAATTACTGGCGCATGTCAGTGGCATTTCCCCCTCTCCGGGGGGGAATTGGCGTGAATTGCTGAAGTGCGAAACTATTTACTTTTTGTCCAACTGTAAACAGCAAGGAGCCCATAGAGTCCTTGGTCCACTCCCTGGTCATTAATCGGATGATTAATTAAGCTGCAAGGCCCAAAGAATGCAACTTTCTGCCGCTGACATCTCTCCACATGGCCACCAACTTGCATAAAAAATTTAACCGATTTACTATATGATTATTCATTGATAACTCACAAAATTAAAACCATAAAAGACTGTAAACAAAGCTCCAAATAAACAAATACAAGCCATAGCAGCTAATGCTCTTATCTACTAGCTTTATTTATATATAAATGAATATAATTAAATAAAACAGAATGTTTACTAGCTTACTTTCATTTGCCTTTTTAAATTTAATCTAGACAACATTCAGAAAATAATTTAACCGATTTACTATATGATTATTCATTGATAACTCACAAAATTAAAACCATAAAAGACTGTAAACAAAGCTCCAAATAAACAAATACAAGCCATAGCAGCTAATGCTCTTATCTATTAGGTTTATATATATATAAATGAATATAATTAAATAAAACAGAATGTTTACTAGCTTACTTTCATTTGCCTTTTTAAATTTAATCTAGCCCACATTCAGAAAATAATTTAACCGATTTCCTATATGATTATTCATTGATAACTCACAAAATTAAAACCATAAAAGACTGTAAACAAAGCTCCAAATAAACAAATACAAGCCATAGCAGCTAATGCTCTTATCTACTAGCTTTATTTATATATAAATGAATATAATTAATTAAAACAGAATGTTTACTAGGTTACTTTCTTTTGCCTTTTTATATTTAATCTAGCCCACATTTAGAAAATAATTTACATAAGTTAAATGATTATTCATTGATATTTTCAACTTGGTTACACATAAAACAAAACCCTTCCCATACCCATTGCTAGGTTACATTTGTTGCCCTCTGTAAATAACTACAAGTTCTTGGAAAAAGTGCTTTTAATTATAGTAAAACAATAACAAAAAGACTAAACGATTAGATTACAGCTCGCTCGCATTATAAGATTACAAAAAATACATTTTTTATATGACTTCGATTACCTGGCCTTTGTCCTTGAAGAGCTACTAAGACTACCACCAGCCCCCCGCTTGGCCCGAAAGAAAAGACTTGATTACTTTGGTAATTTCTTTAGAAATAAAACAGTTGACATGACATGATGATTAAAATTAAATGTTAGTTATGATCGTCAGACAAAATAATCCTCGTATTTATCAGTTCATGCGTGCTAAATACTTAAATCGAGTAAGTAAAAGGCAGAATAATAAAAAAAAACACATAGCTTAGGCTTAAGGCTACGCTTTATCGTGAAAAGCGATTTTCCCCGCTAGCACTGTCTCATCTTGTGCGCTATAAACTGCACAAAATCGCTGCGGTAGAGAATCTGTGGATCCTCCCCGGTGGCATGCTCGTCCACCTGTCGCAGGTTCGTCCACTTCCAGAGCAGGCGTTCATAGTAACTGTTGCGAAACGAGGCGAAGATATCGATGGCCTTGTTGGTGGGTATGTGGTCCTTGTAATACGACTCCTTGGTCTTCACGTTAAAATAGTACAGCTGGTTGTGGGAGCGCGAACGCGCCGACACGTAGTTGGAGGTGAGCTCGCGGAAGAGCAGCAGGCCGCCGGGCACAAAAAACTTGTTGTCATCGTCTAAGGCATAGCCGAAACGCTTCGAGTTGTCCTTCAGAACGTAGTGCCGCATTTCGGCAAAGAACACATCCATATCGCTCAGCGGGAAGAAGGGCTTGCTGCGCAGCGCCCCGAAAGTGCGCTCCTTCCGATACGGCTTGTTCAGGCTGCGGGCATACTTGTCGCACATGCTGACCCGCTCTCGAAACGGACGTCGGCGTATATCGATGCCGCCCAGGCAAATCCCGTCGATGATATGCAGGGCCGCCACCCGCTGGATCGTCCGGCCTTCGCCATAGAACTCGTATACAATCTGTCCAAAGAAGATGGAGCGCGGCTGCACCTCAAACGGCGTCTCCACAAGCTCCCACTTCTTGTGCTCGGTGAAGCGCAGGAGATTGCCACGGGAGCGGCACAGAAATAGGGTGCAGGCATTGAGGTTGGTCTCCTCGCGTCCGACGGGCACAAAGTACCAGTTGGATACATTCTTCACGGCGCTGTCCAGCATCGCCACGCGACATAGCTCGGCCGGAGCCCGATTCATCCAGGTGCGATCCTTCGCCCAATCGAGAAGCAGCTCCTCAAGCAAACGCTCCGTCGGCTTGATTTCGGGCGCCTGGCGGAGCTTGTCAGGCAGGCTCCACCGCTTGAGACACTCCTGCCGTACCTCCGACTGGCGTGTCTCTTTCAGCTCCGTATTCTGGGCGAATGCAGCGATCTTCTGTAGGCCAACAATTTGTTTCCTTCCAATGGAGTTGTTTGAATCGATAAAGTAGCGCACAAAGTCCTCGTCCTCGGCCAGTTCCTTGGCACTGAAGATCTCCAGGACATCGTTACCCTCGTCCTCTTCCTCGTTTAGCATGCGATTGACCGAGTTCAGGTAGACGGTTATGGCCGCCGTCTCCGCATCCGGCCGCTTATACTTGCAGACCAGGTAGCGCTCCGAATTGGCCGGCCTGCTACTGTTCGGCTTAATTATGGCGATTTGGTGGAAACACTTGTACATCAGATAGACCAGACCAACGCTAAACGGCGTGAAGAGGTCGAAGACCTTGCACACGAAGCTGCCGTTCTCGCGCAGTATCTTCAGGGCGGTTAGGAACTGGCAGAGGTACAGCTGCTTGGAAAGGATCTCCTGAATGTTCTCTTGCCCCTCCACCGAGAAGCCACCGTCGGCCATGGCGAAGTGAACGCCTTGCGGAGTATGGCGACGGATGTACTCGTTTAACGAGTCCTGGTTGGACTCATCAAATATATTCCCGTCCTCCTTGACCCCGTAGAAAGCATCGAAGGACTCGGGGGAGGCGGCAAAGAACTTTTCCAGCTTGAAATCGTTGGCGCCGCGCAGGGTGAAGCCGAAACCCTTGGCCTCCCAAGATTTACGGAACAGCACGTACTCGGAGAATCCGCCAGGACCTGCGGCAAAGATAGAAATAAATATAAGATATATTTCAGAAGTACATCAACTTGTTGAAAAGGAAAGAAACTTTACTGTCTGTCCACAAAATTTGATATGATAAATCAGCAAAGACTACCGTCAAAATCCATATGGAAAATATTGCAAACAATGTTTACATCGACATTTTTTATAAATAAAGTTAAAGCTCGGCTCGGAAAGAGCTGGAAAGGGTGGCTAGGCTTAGAGATACCGATTTGTATATATAATATGAACGAAATTTGAGACCAAATCGAGACCTCATGATTACCTTCGTGCTTGATAAGCGTGATAAGGGGTCCAATTACGAAAGACTCCCCAACGGAAATGGAACTCAAAATAATCAGTAACTACAGAAGGAGAGAGAGAGAAAGAGAGAGAGGCTTAGCCAGGACAAGGACATTGACTTCACCTGCACACATATCCGTAAAATAAAGCAGCTCGTCGGCAGCCACCAGCGATTGGCCGTTGCTGTCGCGGGGATTGGTGAACATGTAGTCGCACATGGAGTCTATGTTGGCCATCTTTACGGCGGCACGATTGAGGAAGATGGAACTGCGTATGGTCTCAAAGGGATTGCAGCGCGAACGCGCCCGCCTCATTTCGCTATCGTTGAGATCATCGAACACTGTCTTGGCTTCAAGGATATGATGCAGGATTGTGGGATCGCAGTAGAGGGTCTCGCCGTCGAGCGTACGTTTCTTGGGGCCGAGCACTATGTGGCCATGCAACTGCTCTGTGGTATAGGCGAGGGCACCGCCGCCCAGGTTGGTCAGCCACAGCACTGGCTCCGGTATGTCCAGCTCCTCGCGATTCGGATCCCATTGGCCGCCGGCCAGGGATGTGATTGCGTCTAGCTTGAGGCCAAAGCCGCGACGCCCGTCCTGCTGCACGGCGATGATTGGCTCGAGGCGACCCTGGTTGCTCTTGCCCAGACCTTTATCATTCTCGTAGCCCATTTTCTTCATCATTTCCATGGCCTTGTTCGAGTAGCTCTTCGACCACTCCCGCTTGATCTTCTTGGGCGTGGGCTCCGAGTTCTCATCGTCAGAGGGTTCGTCCACCATCTTGCCTGGTTGCTGTTGCTCTTCCTCCTCCGTGTTTGTATATTTTGGTGGCACTCAGTTGGGTGCTTGCCTGGTGGAAACGCTGACAACGGCGCTACTTGTTTATGATTTTTGGTATGCTCACGTGCGACCGTTCTCCGAATGCCGAAAAACACCAAAACGTGGATGCGTACATGGCAAGGGCTCCTAGGGGTAGGAAAATATCGCATGAAAAATATCGCTTTCGGGCCTCAGCTGCGTTAAATACCGCATACAGTACTCAGGTGGAAAAATACAATAAATACCAAATAACACATCAGCGTATTCAAAATAAATTAATTTAAATAATAAGCGTAAATAAATAACTAAATGTTGATCAAGTCTTTAAGCTTTCTATAATATTGTATTTCAAAAACGAAATGAAATCCGTGCACTATTCAATAATTGTAAATATTTGTAGTTTCAAACTCAAATTAATTTTAAATTACATGTTTTTAACCAAAAAAAAAGTATATGAAGTCTTGGAAGGGGGGGAAATGCGATGATTACTCCAATGATGAATGACTTCCTCCTACATCTTCTCGTACGTCTCGCTGTACGGACAGGTGAGGCAGGTGTGCGTGTAGGTGTCCTCCTCCTCGTTGTAGGTGTCCGGACCAAACTCGTGCTCGTGGATGGCGTGCGTCTTCTTGGTGTAGACGCTGCTGCGCACCTCCATGCGCAGCTGCTTCATCTGTTTGTTGTACTTGCGGGCCTTGCCTACCTCGCGCTTCTCCTCGCGACCCTCATGCTGGCGCACCAGCTCCTCCTCGCTGCCCCACACCTCCAAGGCGCGCTTGAGGACTTGCTGGTGCAGATACAACTTCATTTCGCCCCAGCGCACGTTGTGCGGATTCTTGCGACTGATGTAGCGCAGAGGCGGCTCGCGCTTGTCGAAGTCACAGTCCTTTAGCAAGTACTCCGCCTTGGCCTCCGTGCGGGTGATGAGAGCGTGGCGCTCCTCGTTGTCCCGACACTTGTCGCACACGGGATGCCCAAAGTTGTTAAACAAATAAGAGTCGGCAAACTGGTCACCGCAATCGGCGCACTCCTCGTAATGCACCGGAATGGCAATGGCGTCGTCTTCGATAACGTGTTCATCGTTCCCAGATGGCTTTCCTCCTTCTGCTGCTGCTGCCCCCGCCGCGGCCGGTAGGACAGGCTGCTCCAGCAGAAAGCCACCGCCACTGTCAATGTACTTGGTGCCCTGCACCTTGATTACGGCAGCTTGTCCCTTGCCCAACACGGCCTCCGGATGAGCGCCATTATTGTTGCTGCACAGCGGTTAAGGTTCAGACCAGGGCAAATATAGCAGAAAACACCCACTCACCTGGCCAGATCCTTGTAGGGATGCGCCACCAGTTTGGCTTCCCGCAACTTTTGTGCCTTTGCCTGATTTCTCTTAATTCGCGCTTTCTGCGCATTGGTTAGCTTGGAGCTACTGGGAGCTGGCGGGGCAGCTGCATCAGCCACCTCCTGGGACATTTCGTAAATTTCACAAATTATTGACAAGAGGCGCGCAAGCGGCAATTCCAATTTGCCTTTTCTACTTGACCAGTGTGACCGCGGAACTTTTAATGAAAATGTTGAATAATAATGTCCGTCAAAATAGCGTCGGTGAGTTAGCGTCGAAATGGAACGGTGGGAAAATGAAACACCGATAAATTTTTTATATTTTATTTATTTTCTAAATTAGACACTTAATCAAACTAAATAAATTTTATAAATACTAAAAAACAAATATTCTAATGTTTTTTACTGGTTTTGGGGGTATTTGATCTTTGGATCTATTAAAAAAATCCTTTGAAAAATCGGGTTTCCACTATTTTCACAATATCGCGGCAAGTTGGATGTGTGCCAACATAAGTGGTATGCCAGGATAAAGGATATATATTGTAGTTTTATCCTGCCGAGTTTCATTCAATCCTATCCATAAGTTTTTGAGAAAATTGCATTACAGTAGACTAACCTCGGGGTATGCTCCATACAAAATAGGGAAAGGGCGAATTTACGATTTACGATTTACGATATTGGTGCAAGATTTACGATATTCGAACACGATTTACGATATTTAAATACGATATTCAAACACGATTTACGATATTCAAATACGATATTCAAACACGATTTACGATATTCAAATACGATATTCAAACACGATTTACGATATTCAAATACGATATTCAAACACGATTTACGATATTCAAATACGATATTCAAACACGATTTACGGTATTCAAATACGATATTCAAACACGATTTACGATATTCAAATACGATATTCAAACACGATTTACGATATTCAAATACGATATTCAAACACGATTTACGATATTCAAATACGATATTCAAACACGATTTACGGTATTCAAATACGATATTCAAACACGATTTACGGTATTCAAATACGATATTCAAACACGATTTACGATATTCAAATACGATATTCAAACACGATTTACGATATTCAAATACGATATTCAAACACGATTTACGGTATTCAAATACGATATTCAAACACGATTTACGGTATTCAAATACGATATTCAAACACGATTTACGATATTCAAATACGATATTCAAACACGATTTACGATATTCAAATACGATATTCAAACACGATTTACGGTATTCAAATACGATATTCAAACACGATTTACGATATTCAAATACGATATTCAAACACGATTTACGGTATTCAAATACGATATTCAAACACGATTTACGATATTCAAATACGATATTCAAACACCATTTACGATATTCAAACACGATTTACGGTATTCAAATACGATATTCAAACACGATTTACGGTATTCAAATACGATATTCAAACACGATTTACGATATTCAAATACGATATTCAAACACCATTTACGATATTCAAACACGATTTACGGTATTCAAATACGATATTCAAACACGATTTACGATATTCAAACACGATATTCAAACACGATTTACGATATTCAAACATCATTTACGATATTCAAATACGATTTACGATATAAGTATAAGAGTTACGATATTGGTATAAGAGTTACGACATTGGTATAAGAGTTACGATATAATATACGAGTTTCAAACCATCCAATAACCAATAAGGTTCGAAACTTGGCTACGTTTTTATAACAGTTTATACCAATTTCCAGTTGCTTGCTACTGCCTTCTGTTCGCCTGTTACCCAAAATCAGGAAACAGACGATTTGCCTGCATATTTTTGGAAAATTGAATGGAAATTTTGTTAAAATCAAGCAAATTTGTTAATTTTGGGATTTCAGATACCAGGCGAACAGAAGGCAGCAGCAAGCAACTGACAACTATTATAAACTGTTATAAAA
>VNJN01003345.1:0-14480 GCA_008042485.1 Drosophila mayri | reverse complement strand
AGAGCTGCTGCTCATAAAACTTCACTCCGACTACCGTCGTTAAACTTTTATCATTGAAGAACTGTCTGAGTCTCTAGGCCAGTAGTTGATGAAGGGCAGTTACCCTTCCAACCTAATCTTCGTATTTCATCTTGGGAATTCCACGGCCAACCGGCCCACAACATAACGGAGGACGCTGTCCCCCGCACCCTTAGGATCGCACTTTCTAGAGCACTCTAGAATAATATTGATTGGGCAGCCTGCAGCCGCAGCTACGTGTCCCATCATCTGCTTTATCATATTGGTGTTCACAACGACAAAGGACCAGCCGAGGAGGAACTTATTGCCCACGGCAACACACAATATAAACTTACATTTATAATAATTTATATATTTGGATTTTTTAACATGCAGTTTAGTGCCGGACGTGGAAATGGGAAAGTGATTTTTGGATTAATATATATATATATATATATGTGCACGTATATGAATTTATATAAGTATGTACACTTGGACAAACTAGCGGATCACAGTGAAAGAAAACTATGTAGGGGGCCAATTGGCAAAGCACTTTGCACTTTAGAAGAGAAAATTCACTGCGGCTAGGCGTATATTTTATTCCTATATTCTTGTATATAGGCATATATATACTATATATGTATATCACTTTTCACTTGGAAACTGGGACTCGGATGGAACTAACGCCGTTGGAAAGGAATATGGCGACCACGGACGAAATGGTTAGGAAAATAGTCGTACTTATCTTGGAAAAATCCGCAGAGGTGGGCGCTGATCAGGATAGATCGCAGGCGACGAAGGACCATGTGTTGGAGTGGGCGGAGGAACAATTCCAAAATAAGGCCGGCTTCGCTGGGGGTGGTTGCTGGCTGCAGTGATCGCTGATTCCGATGTAAAAAATCCCAAGTCCAAAAAAGTAGTCGGCGGTTTTCACTCCACAATATAATCTCCGTTTATTCACTTCAAGTTCGATTTTATAACTAACTTAAGCCTACAAGAAAAAAAAGCCTGGGACCGCGGAGTGGTGGGTTTCGTCGGAGAGGGAGAGCCAACGGAGAGCGGGAGTGCATGCGGGAGTGCAAGCGAGAGTGCAAGCGCCAGTGCAGCGCTCGCTCTCACACTGCCGTCCAGAACTAAGCGCCCTTGTGGCGCGAACAAATTATTTTGCCCAGGAACTCATACAGATGCTACAACACAGAACAACAGATGCAATTTGGATATCGTCAACAACGTCAAAGAAATGAAATGCGACGTAATAGATGTCGGGCACGAAATGAACATCTTCAAAGCAGAAAAAAGATTTATTTTTATTTTCAATGGAAATGACCTTACCCTTAAATCAACATGCTACGGTGAAACCTACCTAACCGGCTCATTTATAATACGTTACAAAAACTGCACCGTATGGATAAACGACATGGAATACAGTGATAAGGAACTAATAGAACACTTTTATACTTCACTTTTATACTTCCACCAGTCGTCAAAATAACAAAAAACCAAACGATAAAACCATCATCATTGGAAAGACTACACTTAGAAGCCATATCAACTGCCGGAAAGATCACCACCATCAATACTACAACACATTATAAATTCACAGTCAAATATTCAGCAATTTTATTGATTCTTATCCTTATCGCCTTCCATTGATTTTACCGCAATCCAAATACCATCTTTCTGCCACATCCGCCGTCTGCTCCTATCTTTGTGGAGCCAGCCATTCCTCCGTTATGGCCCTTTCTTAACTCTAAGGAGGGAGGAGTTACCGCACACATTGTTGCGGACACACCGCGGCCCCCCAAACCCCAGCGACGTAGATGAACGGTCATCAACCCACACATGTGGGTACATATACGCTGAGTTCGGAAACCAGCGAAAACAGAACCGATTGCCTAACCGGCATAGCTAAGCGAAACCAACGACCAAGCAGATTCTCGCACCCAACTCCAATCTGTTAACCCTGTAGTTTCCCCCCATTCCATTCCATTCCATTCATTCTCTTATATGCATACATTATTTTATAAGTCACTTCAGAGTTTATATCAGAATAAAGAATCATTATAATTTTGACCAGACAAGAAGACGGTTCTTATTATTGGAAGCCGGGGATTCTTAGATTCCATAGACACCCACTGGACTGCACACAGCATCTTTATACTCACTGTAATTCGCGCGGTTAAGTTCCCGCAGCTGCTATTATATACAAATTTAAATTGAATTAGATTTGAACATATCTTGCCAGAGGCTACAGTTCATCCGGGTCGTACTAGGCTGCACAGAGACAAGCGGGAAAAGGTCACGGATTTGACCAAAAGCCGATCCCCCGCTTATGCGGTGCCCCAAGTATCGGAGCGTCGGTGACCGAGAAGGGGCGGTATAACCCCCATCGTACGCCAAGGGGAAATCCGTGTGGGAGCCCTGTGCGGTCCGACGTGCCGGCAATGTATACCGCAAATCCTTTTGTGGGCAGATCCGCACTGGCGAGATCGCCCTGCCAAGAAGGGAGGGACGAGGACGAAGCAGCGGCGTTCAGGAGAAGCAGCAAGCTCCCTCGTTCGCCACTCCAGGAGGAAGCCCGAATGGACAGGCATACTCCCAAGAGGACACGGGACCTATGCAGTCCTGCAAGTCCTCAAAGAGTGACGCCTGCCAAAAAATGCAGGGCGGCGGAGGAAACAAGCCAAGCTAATTTGATAGAGCTCGGTAAGCTGCTGGAGGAGGTGTCCGTCAGGATGATGGACAAATCCACGCGGCACATCACCGTCTCGACGATGGAGATGTTTGCCAAAATGAAGGCAGTCCACTCGAGTGTCCTCAAAGCAAGTAGCGTCCATCAGTGGGGATGTGAACGGAGATGCCACCACCCTGCGCTCAAACTGCGCCCAAGGCTCAGGCCGAGCTAAACGCGCGGAGGACGTGGTCAAGGGACTGCAGACTGCCACCGTATGGAAGAGGGATGCCACAGCCCAAGCAGAGCCGTGGCGCAGGCTAGCCACCCGGATGGCCCCGGCCGGCCAGAGTCGGTACCGGCCCCGCCACCGGCACAGCACAGAGAAAGGGCCCGAAGGCGCCGCCGAAGCCCTCCAAGGATCCTCAACGGGACGCACCTGAAGCCGCGGCAACTTGTGCCCCCGCCCGGAAGCTCGAGAGCCGCGCAAGGCACGAGGACGACTGGGAAGTCGTTGCGAAGAAGCCGAAAAATACGCGCCGCGTCCGCCCGGATGCGGTCATCGCCCAGGCGAAGGGCAAGTCCTACAGCGAGGTTCTCGCTCTAGTGACCAGGAGGGAGGACAAGCAGCTGTCAGAGCTGGGGAACTGCGTCTCTAAGGTTCGCTGAACTAACAATGGCAACCTGCTCCTCGAGGTTGCCAAAGGCAGCGTCGAGAGCGCAGAGAGCATGAAGGAGAGCATTGAGAAAGTCGTAATGGAGATCCGAGGCATGGACTCCATCACTACCAAGCATGAGGTCCGCGCGGCGATCGCGGGCCAGTCCATCTTCGAGGCCGAGAGGGTGGCTATGCGCCGTGGCTATGCTGAAACCCTGACGGCGGTGGTCAGCCTGCCCGTCTCCCTGGGCAAAACCTTCTTTCACCACGGCGAAGTCCGGGTAGGCTGGACCATCTGCAGGGTCCGGGACAGAGTAGGCCCGCCTAGGTGCTTCAGATGCCTGGAAACGGGGCACATCGTCGTGTACTGCAAAAGTCCACTGGACAGGAGCGGATGCTGCATAAAATTCTGTGAGCAAGGACACAGGGCAGCCTCTTGCACTACGGAGGCATCATGCTTTATCTGCTCAGCGGCCGGAAGGAAGGAGACGAGACATCAGGCCGGCGGCAGAGACTGCCCAGCCTCTAAAAGCGCTAGCGAGTTTCATAGGCCCAAATGCGGTTGATTCAGCTCAATCTGAATCACTGCAGAGCGACGCAGGATCTCCTGCCGCAGACGTGGCGATCCTCAGTGAGCCATATAGGATTGGAGACGGCCACCGACAGCACGGGCAAAGCGACCCTGTGGCTCTGCGGAGCGGAGGCGTCGGAGTTGCACGATGTTAGAGCAGCGAAGGGCTTTGTGCCAGCCAACGTGGGAGGCATCTGGCTATATAGCTGTTACTTGGCCCCAAGCCTCACGCTCGAGTCCTTCGGCAGGATACTGGACGAGCTGAGCAGCGACCTGCGGGGACGCAGTAAGGTGGTCGCGGGGGCGATTTCAACGCCTGGGCAGTGGACTGGGGCTCCCCTCGAACCAGAGGCAGAGCAGTGCTGGAGTCCATCGCCTCTTTGGACGTGGGCCTGCTGAACGAAGGATCCCGGCTCACCTTCAGCAGGGCGGGAGCAAGTTCGGTAATCTACCTGACGTTTGCCATCAGCGCGATAGCCCGCCTAGCGAAATGGAGGGTCAGTGAGGCCTATAACGCCAGCGACCACGAAGCCAATGAGTGCTCGACTGGCACCTTAGGCCACCCGTGGAGCACACCGCTTCAGCCTAGGATGGCGTTCCGCCTGGACACATTTAGGCCGATGGCCTTTGCTAGCGCCGTCGAGGGATTCTCGGTAGACGACTCCGATGGGGCAAATGTGCTGGCCGAAAAGCTGGCTGAGGCAGTAGAAGGCGCCTGCAGCTGGAGCATGCTCCAAAGGAAACCATTCCGGAAGCACCATCCGCCGGTGTACTGGTAGAGCGAGGAGATTGCGGAGCTGCGTCGCACCGCTCTCTGTGCCAGACGGCTAATACAGCGCGCCAGAGGCACCCCACGCCTCACAACATGCAGCGATCGCTATATAGCGGCAAAGCGGGAGCTTAAGACCGCCATTAGTAACAGCAAAAGGGAGTGATTCCAGAAGCACTGTGCGAAGCCGCCGACGAGGACCCTTGGGGCGGAGCGTACAAGATGGTGGTCACGTGGCTCAATGCGGAAAGTAAAGTCCCATCCGAACTGGCGACCCCGGAGGGGACTGTCGGAGTCCTGTTGCGAACCTCCCGGGCATAGATGCAGGGGAAGTCCACTTGGTTACGGCGGCTGAGATCCTCCAAGTCGGGAGCAAATTGCAGCCCAGGAAGGCGCCTGGGCCGGATGCGATCCCCAACAGAGCACTAAAGCTGGCTCTAGCGCTGCTGCCGGCGGAAGTGGCCAGCCTGTTCAACAGGTGCTTCCTGGAAGGGACAGGGACAGGTGGAAAAAACAACGGCTGCTGCTTCTGGCCAAGCCTGGCAAGCCACCAGGAGAGGCATCTTTTTACAGGCCAATCTGCCTGCTGGACACAATAGGCAAGGTATTCGAGAGGGTGATCTGCAGTCACCCTCACCAATTTGATGACCCTATTAAAATAGTATACCATTTATTTCTTATAAAACTAAACTGATATGCTAAGATTTATTTTGGCACAAATATGCCCCCATTTTCTTCAAGTAGCAAAAAACCCATAATTTCTACAAAAAAAATCTGGACGTTAAACGCGTTGATCAATCAATGCTATTTTTAGCCACAATTTAGTCATCTACAAAACAAAGATTTAGTTTAATTTAATATTGGGTATTTTAATGTTTACTATTTTTTATCGATTTTGAAAAATCGGAAAATCTTCCCCATTTCCTTCTGACGGTAAGGAAGACTGCTTTAAGTCAATTAGCCATAAGAAATTTTATGGAGGGAATCCATATAGATATTTTAATGTTTACTATTTTTTATCGATTTTGAAAAATCCGAAAATCTTCCCCATTTCCTTCTGACGGTAAAGAAGACTGCTTTAAGTCAATTAGCCATAAGAAATTTTATCGAGGGAATCCAGATACTTTAAGGATTCATATGGTGGTTTTCCTAAAGCCCTAGGTAAATTAAAAAAAAAGAAAACATGAACCTAAATTCGGAATAATGATTTATTCAAAGTATACACAAGCATTGAACTAACCGTTCATTAAAAACTAAGAGTCAACGCAGAGCCAAAACCAATTTTATGACCCCATTGAACTAACCGTTTATTCTCTGAATCTTTGTTTTATGACAATTGCATTGCTGCTGATTTTGATTTAATTTTAAAACTTTAAAATTAAAAACGTCGAAGCGTTTAATCCGCTGGGTTTTGGGAAATTGGAAGGGGGGCTCATTCATCTGTATATATAAAACTGTTCATTAAAAACGAAGAATCAAGGCAGAGACAAAACCAATTTGATGACCCTATTAAAATTGTTTACCATTTAATACTTATTAAACTAAACTGATTTGCTAAGGTTTATTTTGGTCATAAGTATGCCCCCATTTTCTTCCAGTGGCAAAAAACCCATAATTTCAACAAAAGAAAATCTGGTAAAGAACACTTCTTTAAGTCAATTAGCCATAAGAAATTTTAGCGAGGGAATCCAGATACAGCCAAACCAATTTTATGACCCCATTGAACTAGCCGTCTGCGCCTTCCCGCACTCTCTTTCTCTGACTCTGTGTACTATGATAATTGAATTGCTGCTGATTTTGATTTAATTTTAAAGCATAAAAATTAAAAACTTTAAATAAAATTAAATTAAATAAGTCATTCATCTATATATATACAATTTTTCATCAGCGGCCCAGAGTCCCTTTCCAGTTAAATTTATGTTTGGAAAACGTCAGAAAATGGAAGGGCCGTGGTTGGCGAGGTTTTAGGGCTGGGGTTTTTGACCAAGATGACAGCCTGTTCTGATTGCCCACGCTGAGCGGGATCGCGCTACCGGCCCTGGAGTTTCCCAGCGGCCGGACCCTCCACTAAAGACTGGAGCAAAGGCCCGGGGTGACCCAGCAGCCCGCTCCCGCGCCCGCAACCCAAACCTACAACCGCGACGCCGGCGTGCCCGAGCTGCCGCGGCCCGGCGGCTNCGCCGTGGTATCCCAACGGCGGGCCGTCGCCCTCCCCTAAATATGCCCCTTGACTCGTAATTTTCCAGCGGCGGCGCCCGGGCTAATCCCTGTGCCGCATACTGAAATTGGACAGGACGGCTGGGAAGTGGCCCGCACTCGCCGCCCGCGTCCACGTCCGGAATTTAACCCAGCAACATGTCGCTCCTGTCCCCGTCCTGCCCAAATCCGTGCCTGGAATTACCCAACGGCAACCGAGGTCGTGAGGAGGGGGCACAGTGTGGTGTGAGGGGTCGATTTGAGTAGGAAGAATAGTAATATCACTTTTCGTGTGTTCATTCTGTTTCTTTATTTTATGTGTATTTTCCTGTGCTAGTCCTCCTTATGCTCGTCAAAAAATTTTCCGTTTTATTTCTACCCCTTTGTCTGTTCTCTTTCTATTCCTATTGTTCACACCAATTTCTGAGTTTGATATAAATGTGGCGGGCGCCGTTCGCTCACCCGAGAGATATCTCTTCCAAATTGTCCTAATTTTCCTCATATTCGGTGTCCTTGTCGTGTGGGGGTCCTCGTTGTCCTGGGTTTCGGGTTCTGGTCTGTATATACAAATTTTTCCGCGGGGTCACTTGATCACAATTAGATTTGTCACACTTAAATCGCTTCTGGCCTAATTACGAGTGATCTTTTGTTCCTCATTCCAGCCGTCGCGTGACCCAATTCTGCCCGCTCCCTTAACGGCTGCGCTGCCACGATCGATCGCGCGTGCCGTTCCGCATTCCACACATTCTTTTGTATGGCGAGCTTTCCGTCCTGCTCTCTCTCGTGGGCGGCAGGTGGTCCATGCAAATTCCGTTTTAGCATTCTGCCTCTCTGTCGGCGCCTGCGCCGCGGGCCTCTGCCCGGATCGCGCTCTCCGGCCTCCTCTGCCGGTCGCTGATTGGCGGATCTCGTGTTCCAGCCACTGCATCGTCGTTTCCTCTCGTTCCTCTAGGATGTTGCTAACGGTTCGGGCAATGTTGCCCGTGACGTCAGGCCTGGTGTGGCCCGGCCCTTATGATTTCTAACGCCTATGGCCCTAACTGATATATACAGTTATTCTACTTTTATACATAATCTTAGCCTACTATTTACATTATTTTACTCCATATTATTATTTTAAAACGAAACATCGTTTTATATTTCTACTCGTGACGGCGGCCACCTCGTGACCGTCGTCACACCCCCTGCCTACTTCCTGGTGGGGCGGAGGAACACACTCACCTTTCATAGAATGCTAATCTGCACCCGGAAGCGCTGCCCATCTTCCTCCTCCAGATAGCGGCGGTTCTTAAGGATCCTCGTCCGCAGTCGATCCTGCACCCGTCGGATCAGAGGTGCTGGCGAGCTCCCGCCCGGGGTCGACCATTCGGTCGGGGTCGTCACCCACGGCTCCGGGTGACGCCATTCCGCCTGTCGTGCCCGCGGCTCTTCCTCCTCCAACGCGCTACTTGGGAAGTCTTCCCAAGGAGCGGAGCGCCTCCTTGGTCGGTGGCGTCGGGCAAGTGCCTGCGCGTCCGTTGGCTGCCGCGTCGACGGATCGCCGACCGTTGCGGACGCGCACTTTGTGGCCGGGCGCCTGGCCAGGAATGGTCCTAATGGGCCAAATATCTCGTCCGGGATGGGCGAGGCCAGCGAGCTCCACGGTTGCCTTATAGCCGTCCCGCAGTGGGCTATATGTCACCACCGTGTCCCAGGGGATGTCCCGTCCGGGTGTCCGTGACGGCGTCCCGGGTCTCTCCAGCAGCGGTGGGGGTTCCGTGTCTCCGTCCGACCCTTCATCCGCGGCCCACAGTGGTTCGGAAACCGGCACCAAGTCTGCCAGGGTGCGGGGCAATATCACGCCGAAGCTGGCCCTCAGCTCTGCCTCTTCCTCGTCCGTGACTTGATGTTGCTGCCCAGGCTGGAGTGGAGCCTCCCAGGGGAGTAGTATGGGCGACCCCGGAGAAGGTGGGGTGGACATCTCCCATGGAGGCGTGGCTACCTCCCGCGGTGGGGTGGCTTCCCACCGGTCTCTCCCGAAGCAAGCGTCGGGCTCCACTTTTTCTTCGCTCTCGCTCGAGAGCGAGAGCGCCTGTTGAGGCACCCCGGTGGCAGGTACCACCATCATTAAAGGGGGCCCGCGTTGTCGCCGCGGGTACCGTTGCGGGGCACTGGCCACGTCAACATAGAGGGCCGCCCCGATCCTGCAAGGCCGACCACCTCAAACGGATCGTCTCCGGGAACGGATCGTCTCCGGGAACGGAGCGCCTCCGCCCATCGAAGTAGAGCTCTTTGAAGCTCCCCTCCACGGCCGCCGTCAGCCAGGAATAGTCCCTGACCGCCGGGGGATCTCCGGGTCTCGGGGCGTGGATGGCCGCCGTCAGTGGGGGTGGGCCCATTATTGCCGCCGTCACCGCCACTCTTGTGTGCGGGCGCCCGGCCGGCCATAGAAATAACGGGAGTCCGCGTTGTCGCAGACGAACATCCGTGGCACCCCGACGGGGCTCAGAATCCGTTTCCGAAATGCGCGCTCCAGGTGTGTTCCTTTGGCTTCGCGTAGTGGGATCAATTCCACCCATTTTCTGAAGGAGTCAAGGAAAACTAGAAGCATCGTGTTTCCTTGTTTCGATCGCGGCAGCGGACCGACGAAATCCGCACAAAGAACGTGGAATGGTTCCTCCACCTGGCGTGTAAACATATTTCCGGCTGGTTTTTCCTGACTGACCTTGTATCTTTGACAATTTTGACTATTCCGTACATAGCGGGCGACGTCGCGAAAAAGTCCTGGCCAATAATATCTCTGTGCCACGCGATTACTTGTCTTCCGGACTCCCAGATGTCCGGCAGCGGAAATATCGTGGTTTTCCTGTAGAACCCGATGGCGATAATCCGCTGCTACACACAGCTTCCATGGTGTGTACTCCTCCTCCTGTGGCCGTAGCCCGATGCGGCGATAAAGCTGTCCGCTTTCCTCCCTGTAATCCGGGAACTTGGCAGGTTCGGTCCGAACCTTCTTCAACATCTTGGTGAGCCACTTGCAGTTTGTCCCTTGTACCTGTGCTTGCTGTGCCACTGGCAGCGGTTGGCGTGAGAGGGCGTCGGCCACTAGATTTTGGGCTCGCCTCCGGTAGTGGATGTCATACTAATACTGCTGCAGCTCGAGTGCCCATCAAGCAATTCTTCCAGTCGGATTATCTATGGAATTTAACCATTTCAAGGCATGATGGTCGGTAATTACCGCAAACCTGTATCCTTCGATGTAGCATCGCATCTTCCTTACGGCCCATACGATGGCGAGACACTCCTTCTCGGTCACCGAGTAGTTTCTTTCCGCGCTATTTAAGCGTCGGCTGGCATAGGCCACCACTCGCTCTTGTCCATCGATGGTCTGGGTTAGTACGGCTCCAATGCCATACTCGCTGGCGTCTGTTTGTAGCACGAATTTCTGCTCGACGTCCGGGCAGACTAAGACAGGTGCTTCCGTCAGTCGCGTTTTCAGCTCCTGAAACGCCTGATCCTGTCGTGGTGTGCAGTCCCATTTCTTGCCTTTCTTCAGCAAGGATGTCATCGGCTCCACGATATCGGCGAAGTTGGGGACAAATCGGCGATACCAAGATGCGATTTCCAGGCATCTCCGAAGTTCCTTCAAGCAAGTTGGTGGTTTCAGCTCGCAGATCGCGGCTACCTTATCAGGGTCTGTGTGGATCCCTTCCTCGCTTATTACGTGCCCCAAGTAGGCGATGTGCCGCTAAAAGAAATGACATTTGTCCCTATTAAGCCACAGGTGGGCTCTGCGTAATCGGCGAAATACCTCGCAAAGATTTTCGACGTGTTCCTCCAGCGTCGACCCGATGACTATAATGTCGTCTAGGTAGGCGAACGCGTGCAGTTCCATGTCCGGACTGAATCCAGGGCCCGCTGAAACGTCGCTGGTGCCGAGTGAAGTCCAAATGGCATCACTCGCCAATGGAATAGGCCCCGGCCAGGAACCGTGAAAGCCGTACATTCCCGGCTCTCCTGAGCCACGGGAATTTGCCAGTATCCATTCTTCAAGTCCAAGGTCGAAATGAACTTGGCGTTACGTAGTCGCTCCAAGATCTGGTGGATCCTTGGCAGCAGGTACGCATCCGGTACAGAGTTCTCGTTCAACTGCCTGTAGTCGATGCACATCCGTGCGTCACCGTTTTTCTTGGCCGCGATTACAATCGGGGCACTGTGCGGGCTCTTCGATGGCTCGATACGGCCATCCCTTAGCAGTTCGTCTATCTGCCTATCAATGACGGCTCTCATGGCCCGATTCCGGGGAAAATACCTCTATTTTATCGGGCGGTTGTTGGGCATTACGATCCGGTGCTCCGCGATGTGGGATACTCAAAGTAGATTCTCAAATTTTTCCAGTTCCTGTTCTAGGAATTCCTCTACCCAGGGCTCTGGGTATCCTTTTCCCAATTCCGGCGGGTCCGGTCTTTCGGGTGCATGATTCACAGAGTCGACTGTGCCGCAGAGGGGCGTGTTCTGCTTCGGCGTTTCCTTGGCGTGGTCCTGGAAGTGGACACGCTTCTTGGAGGCACGAAAAGGATTTCGCTGCGCGGCGGTGGCGTTAGCCTCAGGCAAAACATGGCTCCAGCTGTTTGGCCGACTGCTCGAGGGTACCTCTATATCTCGGGCTGTTTCCGTGCATGAATTTCTATTTGCTGCCCGCAGGGCAGGGGTCGGCGATTGTCTTTGTACAGTACGCAGCTTGGGTACTGGTCCTTGTGTGGCGGTCGGCCCCTCCTGGGTAACCGTGCCAAATAATCCTTGATGCGTTTCCTCTGTTATTTCTCCTGATTGTCTTCTCGTCGACACTCCTCGTCGTTCCGCAGAAGGCCCGAGTGTGTCTGTTTCCTGGTGGCCCGCTTGTGGCTTCCCTGGGAGTCCGGTTCCTGGTGGAATGCTAAGGGCTTCCCTGGGATCCGGCTCCTGGTGGCCCGCTAGTGGCTTCTCTGGGAGTCTGACTCCTTGACGAACTCCTGGTAGCATACTAAGGGCTTCCCTGGGGGTTCGTCCTGGTCGTGAGACTTCTTCCTGTAATTCTCCTCGCCGTCTTTCCGCTTGTATCCTCTCTCGCATCTCGTCTTCCTGCGATCCTTACCGCTGTTCTGTGCGTGGCTCATCTTCCTGTGTCTCTCGTTGTCTTCTGCGTTGTTCTTCGTCCCCTGTTCTCTGAGTCCGTGCACACGGTGGCTTCGTGTGTTCGTCCGGCATCAAGCCGAGGGTCTGTCCCCCGCACTGGATGGTGGCTCCAATTCCACACGGGAAATCCATTTCTAACAGTACGTCGTCCAGGGCGTCCGCCATGACCAGTAGGATGGTCGGTGCGCTACGACTCCCGCAATGGATATTTGCAGCTAGTGCCCTGGTCAACTCCCGGCATGTCCCATCGGCGAGTTTGACCTGTGTGCGTACGTCCCTCGTGTTTTCCTTATTGTCTAATTCCTTGGCCAATTCTTCACTTATGAAGCTATGTGTAGCTCCCGTATCCAGGGTGGCCACGAATCTTCGCCCTCCCGTAGTGATGGTGGCTCGGATGCATCCCTGGCGTTGGTGGAGAGTTCTCTCCTCTAATTGTTCGGGTTGGCTGGGTTCCTCGGGTGAATCCCGGTCACGCGAGGCCCGTTTCCGTTTCCCGAAACCTATCGTCGGCAGCATTCGAACGGCCGCACTCCTCGTCGTCCGCATTCCCAGCAGAAGAGTATCCCTGGGTTCCGGCATTCTGTTGAGAAATGCCCAGGCTGGCCGCAGTTCCTGCATGCTCCTCGCACGTTTACTGGTGCCTGCTCCGGCGTTGTTGCCCGACTCGTATTCGCGTTCCTGCTAAAATTTCCTGGCATGGGGTTCGTCAGCGGCCTGCGGGCCGTGCGGTCCGCATCCGTGGTGGTACGCGAAGTAGGTGGTGCCCGGGAGATCGGTTGCTGGTGATTCTGACCTCGTCCGCTCCTTCGGCGAGTCTCCTCGTGGTCGACCACTAAGTAAGTCAATTCTGCTAGCGTGTGAAAGTCCTGTCTTTTTACGAACAGTTGGTAATCCGGCGATATGTTGTCGTAGACCCGTTCCAGCTCTCGTTCCGCTGTAAATCCTTAGAGGGCTCGTTTGGCCTCTGACAGGCCGATTGTCCTGTCCCAGCTCTCGGCACGGCCAGTCAGTAGTACTATTAAAGCTGGGCGAGATACTTCTGGTCGATCCGGCAAGTATCGGCCCGTTCTTTGATATGCTCTATGAAACAGAGCGGATCCGTCGTCCCGTCAAATGAGAGTCCCCACTTGGTCATCCGATCCAATAGTGCGGCTCCCGGGTCCCCATGGTATTTCGTTGTGCGCGGTGGCTCTTCTGTTTTCGTCGACAGGCGTCTCCCTGCCGCAAGAGAGGCACTCCTGGGCAGCAAAAGGGTAAGTGGTGCCGTCGGCGCCGCAATTCCTGGTGAGTTTGCCTCCGAGTCCAAATACATGGGCGACAGCAGCATCGCGTCCCCGGACCAAGGCGGATTTGTACCGCCTCCGGGTGGTCCTGCTGGCGCGCAAAGGCAATCAGCCGTGATCGCTGCTCCTCTACCGTGCCTCCGCGTTCCAAACCAAATTTCAGGAGTATGGTCCCCAATTCCAGCTTCTTCCAGTAACTGATCCAGGTGACACCCATGGTTGGTTTAGTCTTTTTTTTGTATATAGCTTATTTGATTTCTTATTTCCAGAATTTTTTCTTCTGTATTCCGGTTATTCTATCCCTTATTTATTGTATGTTTATTCTATTGTCTTAGCCTGCTTCTTTTCGTTTGCTAAAATTCTATTCTTCCTTCCCTTGAATTTTCCTCGCCTTATTTTTCTCGGTTTTTTTCCTCGATTATTCCTCGCCCTTTTTCCTCGGTCTTTCCTCGATCTTTCCTCCCCCTTTTCCTTGGTCTTTCCTCGAATTTTCCTCGATCCTTTTCCTTGGTCTTTCCTCGATCTTTCTTCGATCCTTTTCCTCGGTCTTTCCTTGGTCTTTCCTCGATCCTTTTCCTCGGTCTTTCCTTGGTCTTTCCTCGCCCTTTATTATTATTTATTTTTATTTATTTATTATAATTTATTTAATTTTATGTATTATTGCTGTTATTATTTATTTTATTATTTATTTATTATTTTGATTATTGATCTTATTATTATTATTTTTGTATTTATTTAGTTGTTTATTTTTGTTCAGTCACGGCAGCATTACTCATAAGCAATATCATTGAGAATTAGACATAATAATTCTTCAGTCGCAGCCACATGCATTTGTCGTTAATAAAGTATCAGTTACCAGGTCAAGCGAATATGCATAACTGGCGGACAACAAAATAGAGCAATAAGTGTCAGGTCATATATCTGATAATAACCCACATACACAGTAACCCACATTCACAGTAACCCACATTATTTTGTTATACGATATTTGTTACCATAAGCATTTTGTACCTATATATACTGTTAAGTTTTCATTAATAAAGTCAGTAAGAGTTCTACCTCAACCAAGAGCTTTTATTCATGCCCGACACCATCGCCGTGTCTTTATGCACCCAACTCAACTCCAACCAAACCAACCAAACCGTCCACCTAGTTCCAAGTGCTAGTTGCGACAATCAACG
>VNJN01003341.1:0-32996 GCA_008042485.1 Drosophila mayri | reverse complement strand
CCCGCCCGGGTTCGAACCGGGGACCTTGTGCGTGTGAAGCACACGTGATAACCGCTACACTACGGAAACAGTTGAAAAACTGCCGCCGAATGTGGCAGCTCGATGGGCGGCAAAGATTTTAGAAAGTAATCACGACAAACCGGACACTCCTACTCCTCGTATGTTCACTGCTCAATCGATTTTGCCAAAGCTATTTTTAACCAGTTTCGGTGGCGTATGAATAGAAATAATAGTTTCCGTTGCTATGGCAAGTCTGACATATCTGGTTATCTGAATGCTTTCCCCTGGCATACTTATGCTCCCTTGCGTTAAATGCGTACACAAAGTCCCCCCTCTTAGTTACACTTAAATATGGCATTTAATGACAAGCTATAATTAGGAGGGACGCACAGTATCGCTCCACGCGTATCACTCTCATTATGGAGCTTAAGAACTTAACGATATGTGAAAATCACAAATTAAATTACTTATTTAAATGTGATTATGCGCATTATTTATGGGGAAAGTGTTGCCGCTGCTGGGTTGGGTACGATAAATGCAGTGCCACAAAAACGTGTGTTGCATTTTAAGGGACAATGCTTCGGAGCGTTTCGGGGAAGGGGAAGGGGAGGAAAAGGGATTGGATTCCCAGGCCATTACGTATACGCAGCGTATGACATTGAGCTAACGCTCTCGCTTATCGCTTGCACGTCGCAGCTGCTCGGGCGCATGGAATGGAGCCACGTTTGGCATAATGAGCGCCACCACCACGCCTGCACTACTGCACTCCTCCCACACCACCCATTCTTGGCTATCGCAGTTTCCGCCGTCCATTTCATCGCCCACTCCAACCCAATAAGCCAATGCCCAAGCAGGGCATTAGTGCTGCTGTAAGGATGGGTGGATCTTAAAGGGCAGAGATGAGAATGGTTTAACTTCTCTTTACCTTGATGCAGTATGAACCTAACTTTGTTTCGGAATAAAATGATATATCTAGTAACACCAACCACAATTATTGTTAAGAATTTTTATTTGTATATACTTTCTTGATGTTATGCTGCGGGGTATGTGTGTATATTTATTTCAGCTAATAGCTTGTACCTTGTTAATGGTTTTAGGTACAGGTACAGACACCTGTCCCAGGTGCATATACACTCCATCACTGTGTAAGCTTGTTGAGCTGAAATCCGATGTACGATGGCGCGCAAAACGTCAAACGGCAAATAGCACCTTGCACCTGAAATGCATTAAATAAACATCATTATCGCTAAGACTAGAACAAGGAACACCTCTATCCACACCCCCATGCACCCGCTCACATGCACACTCCCACGGCGAACAATGCAAAACACACACTAACACACGCTGGAACACATGCACATGCACAGGAGCACAGAACGCTGAGCATATTTGGCAAACAAAAGGATTTTGCGGTTGAGTTGTGCAAACACAGAGGGAAAACGTACGCATTTGGCTTTTCACTTGTCGGATTCGGCGGAATCCGAAGCTCTTGAGCTTCAGCAACTGGCTGAAAATTCGAATGGAACCCTGAAAACCAGTCGAAGTACTTGAACATTTTTCATTTAGTTTCCTGTGAAATTTACTATAATGAAGCGGGGAGGGAGCTTAGAAATTATAGAACGTGAGCTTAACTTTGACTTTATGCTCAAATGTTTGAAAATAGCAAAAGTATCTAATATTTAATAGATGGGTAACAATTTTCCTTGTTATTAATTTCAAACATTTATTGCTATACTTTTTTAGAAAGTGAGAAGGATAAAAGCTTGTTGCAAGTGTACGACTTTCTCAAGTCGGGGTATTATTCGATCATTTCTATTTTCTCGCATTATTCTCACTCCCTGCACTCAGTCCTGCCATTCCGTTCGGGCCTTTCCAAGTCCCGAAAAAAAATCCACAGCATGGCCATTTATCATTTTCGCCCTATTGAAGTTTTAGTCCCGCGACGGCGGCCACATAAAGCAGCGACAGGCAGCGGGAGGCTGGATCTAGAGTCGCGATGGAGGGCGTGCCAGCCCTAAGCAGATGAAGATGCCCGGCCAAGCCGGCGCAGAAACGGCCAAGACACAAAACAGCAGGGTTGCCAAAGGCAAGAACAAAAAAAAAAAAAATAACACAAAAAAACAGGAACAAAAATGACAAAAAAGAATACCAAAATCGTCGCACAAAAAGAGACGTGCAAGTAGTTCAAAAACTTTGGCCTAAAAGCAAACCGAAGGCGAATGGCAAGAAATATATAGATATATATACATACATATATATATGGAACGGGATGCTTCGGGGGGCGAGGCCAACATTGGCTGGCATTTGGGCGAGCGTATGACATTATTTATGGTTTGTTATTTGTGCAAAAAGTATGCAAGAAAATATGCTGCGACTCTTTCATAATTTTCCTTTTTCCTCCTCGGGGCAGGACGAGCGAAACAAAAGTTTCTGGGGTGCCAGGCCAAGTCCTAAAAAGGCGACAAGCTTTAAGTGTGAAATTAAAGCTGATGGGGACCAGGATATGGCAGGACCCAGGCCCTGCCAGGCATTAATTAAAATCATAAACGCAAATCGACAGGCGGGAAATTTTTCATAATTTACTTTCGCCCGAATCACACGCTACAAAAATGTGCATAAATTATAGGGACTCATTAAATATTTTCCGCATTAAATAGAAAGGAGCCGATAGTCGATGACTCGCCTCGGCTTAATGACCATAAATCGAAATTAATGACAATGCCGAACGGTGGACAGAGCTGTCGATGGAGGCCATTGGGGTGGACTGGGTGAAGGGACAGGGCGCTGGGCAGGATCCTGTGGTCGTCATATCGTTTATGCCCAACCACAAATGAAAGCACCTGCTGCTCCTGCTGCTGCTGCTCCTGCTCCATCTGCCAAAGATTCCAGCCGTAAAGTGCTGCCAACGTTAATGACACCTGCGAGACCGATATGTGCCATTTCGGGTTTTGTGGATCGTCCTCTGGCCGCAGCCACTGACGGATGTCTTGTGGCATCGATTACGTTCTATATATAGCTCGCCCAACAATAACGTACTAAGAATTGGTTTAATTTATTTATTTTAGATAAATTTTAATTTTAGATAAATTTTAAATCAGGAATTTAATATAGAAATTACACAAATGTTTGTAATATATTTTCACGAATTAAAGAAAATCCCACTTTAAAAATATGAAAACATTTACTTCTGAAGTATTTTGAATTGAACAACATCCACTGATTTCGTGCAGTCATCCGCTCAGTGGGAGTCCAAGTTATGTTTGTGCTTAATCAAATCTGGGCCAACTCCTCAAAAAAATCTAACCTAATCTGGGTCATCATACGCAATTACGTGTCAAGATGAGATAAGTAGCGGCTTCAAGTGCTCCATATACCATATACCTTGGCTTTTGCTGACCCAAAAATAAACTTGACAAAAAATAATTTCCATTAAATCGGTTGCTGGGGGCACACGGGTGGTAGATTTTATAGCTGCTTATTTAAAAGTGCCTAAAATTATGCTAATATGTACGCACAACTTTCTGTAGCCGATGTTATCGGCACAAACCACATCGACGGACGAAAAAACGAAGTTCCCCCAGAATGAGGTGTCAAAACAAAGAAAATTCTTTAATTTTCCCTCCACTCTGTGCTGACTCGGCTGAATTCTGGTACTCCTCGAACGCCAATTTCACAGACTGGAGGCTCTTCTGCAGCTGTTTACTTTGTTAATGGTCTTTTTCAGCTAAGCTCCACCGTCGCACGCGTCCAGGACCGGGTGGGGTCAGGACAGGACCTCCCTTCCCCTCATCGATTTCTGCTCATTTTTTGACCTCCAAGCACGTGGCATTGAAAAGCTTTGGTGTTTTGATTTAAGACAGCTCTGAGGCAGTTATTCTTTTTCGCCTTTGTATCTCGCAGTCTGCGCGCCTGCGACGCGGAAAATAATTTATACAAAAGGCCCTGCTGGATTCCATTTGCCCTTATTTCACTGAGTGGTCAAGGTGCGGTGGAAGTTGCTTTGTTGATTCTGTTAAATACTTTTTATTTCACTTTGGAATTGTAGTTAAGGTTTGCTTTGAAGTGAGCGTACTTTAATGGTCCGCAGCCAAGGTAAATGCAATTGAAAACGTACTTTTCATTCAATGAAAAGTTGTACGCTTTCACAAATCATGATTTAAAAATGTGAAATAGTATTTTCTTTTACAATAAAGGAGTCCAAGGATTTATAAAGTTTGTATTCGAATAATTTATATATTTAAAGATATATTACACATTAGACTAAAATATTATTATTTTTCAGGCATAAATTGTTGTATTTATGAGATTTTCATCATTCTTTCTTAACTTTATGTTTTCTGTACTTTAATATGTCTGTTACCAAAACGTTTTATCGTCTCGGAAGCCATTTAATTTAATTGGCTCTGGGCAAAAGTTACCAAGTTTTAAACGAAAACTGAATTGAAATCAAAAGTTAAGGTCGTGGCATCAAATAAATTGCCATTTCCCATTTCCTTCGCAACTTAACCAGGCGCAAGCTCCGTAAAGAAATTAATTTCCCACCCCGTGACGAAAGGGGGCGAGTGTTGCGTTTGCAAATCTCTTCAGGAGAATGCCCCAAGGCATTCGTGTGTAATTTTTTGTCATTGATTTGGTCCCGGCAACAGTTTGTCAGGCACTCACATTTGACCCTGTCCCCAGTCCCGCCCTCAGCCCACCGACCTTCGCCCCCACCGCACAGATGTCGACCCTTGACACAAACAAACAGACAGGGCCAGGCTGAAAACTCAACCCCAGCGTCTTTGGAAATTTATTACGTTTTCAAGTATTTTTCCGGTTTTGTTGCCCGGAAATTGCCGAAACATGTGGCCGGCGTGCAAAATCCTTGAAATGTGCTAAAATAAATTATTAATAATTTCTATGAGATCCTCGGCAGACGGCAGACTCTGGGAATTTACACGGTTTTTCGTCGAATAAATGAATTATTTATTTTAATGCCAGTTCTTCCTGCTACCCAGCTCCGCCCTTGGGTCAATTGCTATATTTGTTTGCCTGATTGTATCTCTATCTCTTCGGTCCACACTCAACTCATTTTTCGGCCAGAGGACGTGCTGTGCTGTTTTTCTGCCATTTTCATTTTCCTGTTTTTGCAGTGATAATCTATTTTGTCATTCGCCTCAATTTGTTTGTCGACTGTGGCCTAACAAATTGTAATCAAAGTTTATGATTGACGGATGTTCAGTATTTATTATTCAAGCTCGGCTTCATCTGGGTAAAAAGTCTTCAAGGAATAAAAAATTACTTGATATTTTACTGATGGAGCTGGAGATGAAAATGATATTTTGCCAGAGAAAACATTTTCCGAGTTGAGAATGAAAATATGAAAACTAAAAAAACCTCTTATTAAAGAATTTGTTTTTCCAATTTTTCTATGTTTGAAGATTGTTAGAAACTGACAAAAATTTTATTTTTTAAACACGGTATGCAGATTTACATTTGGGTTTGTCTAAAAAAACAGACTTCTAAATTTGAAAGCCAAACTGAAGGACTCCTTTTAGCAGCGATAAATAAACATAAATGAAATAAGAAAACCTTGAAAGAAAAAAATGTTCAAATTTCAATGGACTTACGGATTTCACCTTTCAATTAATGCCGGCAAAAATTATGAATCAAAGGATATGCCTGGCCTTCTGCTCATCGACAGGATGTGAGTCAAGGTTTTGCATTTCCATCTCAATCAATTTAACGGCAGCAGCAGGAATGAAGAGGGAAAGTACGGATCCGGACTGAATCAGTGGCACACCGGCAACTTGAACTGTCTGTCATTCATCACAGGGCAAATATGAAATGAAATTTAATGATATTATATCAATATTTTCGCATTGTCTGTTTGCTTGTATCCTGTTGCTGTTGTCAACGTCAATGACATGCAATTATTTTCATATTAAAACCCATTTCCGTTACTGTAACTGAAGCGAGACATTAACGGTTGGATGGAGCATCTATGGGCTCTAACATCACAGGGTTGGTTCTGCTGAACTAAATAAGTAATTTAAGAAAAGCTAATGGTTATAGCTTAAGATCTAATTATTTAAGACAAAGCCAGAAGTAAAGATTTAAGAAAGTATTTAAATAAGATCGATCTCTGAATGTGCGAAGGTTTGGTAAATTTAAAAATAAATTTTTATGTATTAACAGGGGATATAAAGCAAAATGTAATGGATTTGTCCGGAAAATGGTCGAAAGCGCAGTTGTGGCCATTCAAGCAGGCTAATGGCCAACAACGTTGGCTACGCTGATTCGGCCATCAATACTCCAATCGCTCAGTTGTTGGCACTGGCCATTCGCCACTCTTATGTAAATTCGAGATGCTTCGCTCCTCACTCCTCGCTCCTCTGTGCTGGCACAGCATAATTAAGGGGATATAAGTGGGTGGTCGTCTGGATGATAGCCCCATCAGCCGCCATATCATCCCGACAGGCTGTGGCCCAGCTACACGGTCATATTAAAATTATCATTGTATGCAGTTGGTAAATGAGAAAAGTTGGCGCAAAATTACATTTAAAGCCGGATAGATGACGGGACTGGGGTGGCTTTAATATTTACTATCAATTTAAAAATTCGTGCAAACATTTATATCAGTATTGTGGCGGGAAGTTATTGTCCTTTCGGCCATCCACTTAAGGTCATTAATTCATTCGGCGACAGCTGCGAAAAGTGAAAATCGTCTTTCTGCCGTAGGGAAATGAAATTAACATACTGCGCAGCAAGTAGGAAAATTTAATTAAAGTGGCGTAAAAAATGAGTGTTAAAAGTGAGCTTCTGGGCCTCTCATTTGCATCGAGTGAAATATAAATGTTGCCATTTCATTCCAATCTTATTGACCATGCACTCAGCTGATAAATGAGCAAAGAGAAATTAAATAAAATAAAACCAGATAAGCCAGATAATATAAATAAATATTTGTAAATAAAATAAATAACCCAAAAATAAAAAACATTATTCAGTTTTCAAAATAAGCGTATAGGAAAATGTAGCAAATTTTCTTCTTGTGTGCGAAAGATCATTAGACTCGGTCAACGTTTTCATTTAGTCGCTCTTTTTTATTACTATTGTTTGTATGGTTTATTGTTTTGCCTAATGTGCCATAGTCTAGACACTTTTAATATATCTAAAAACTCGTCCAGGGGTTTTCGGTAGGCCACTTCAGGCTGCGTGTTAAAGTTGAAAATACTTTGCAACGCTCATACGCAGTGTTGGCCACATAAATCTTTCACCCTCATGCGATGCCCCTATGTGTGCGCGTGTGTGTTGGTTTGTGCACATTAAAAGTTTGCCTAAGAGCTTATGGCACCATTTGTTAAAAGCGATTTTTAATGCTGCTGTGAGATCCGCACACACACAAAGGGCCGGTTGGGGGTGTTCAGAAGGGTGTGAAGGCTCCAATGCCATGGCCAACATCTAATGGCTTTCCACGCTTTCCTCTACTCTAAACTTTTTTAATGAGAACGGAGAGAACCAATACTCTATGGAGAGTAACACAAACTTGGTATTATTCATTGGAATCTTCAAAATATGTCCTAAGTTGTAATAATAAATGTATAAATAAATGTAAATGATTTTAAGAACCCATTTACCCCTTTTGAAAGCCTGCAAAACAATGTGAAATAACACCCATAATTTGTATTATATTAATTATAAATAGATTACCAAATTGGAGCCTATTAGTGTAATCGAACTTCGCTGAAAGCAGACTTCTAGTTGTCTTTTGGCATCGCTTTCTGTCATTTAAATTGTTGCTCCGCCTGGCAGCTCATGGCTTTTCCTAGAGGAGGAGCTCAGGGGTTTCTGTAATTAGTTGAAGCGCATTAAACCGCTATGATTTTGTCACGGCCTGACATTGAGGAGCTTCGGCTTAAGCTTCGGTTACGGCAGCAACAGCAATATCATGCGAATCGGCTTACAAGTCTCCATGGCAAATGGAAAACGTTTTATCAATTTTACACCAAATTGAGTAGAATATTAGTTGTTTCTCTATTAGTCTTTCCAACTGAGAGTTGAATAATTAAATTGAAAACTTTCGCATCAGAGTGGCAATCGTATCTGAAATGAAATCAAAGGCTGCATATATTTATTTTCAAATAATGTACACATTCTTCACGTAATACTGGAATATGCAGGATTTATTTTTACATTTTATTTGATTTGATTAAAGTACTGGTTGATGCTGGATTGAAAATGTTTTAATTACCATTTATCACTGGCAAAACTATGCTAGGAATTAAATACTCCCCTTGAATGGACACATGCTCGTGGAAAAGTTTCTGTGGCCACAGTGCGGTGCCATTTGCTTATCGGCAATCATTTAACATGGAAATCGTTTGGGAAAGCCGAAAAGATTTATCAATGTATGATTGTAAACAATTCCTACCAAAGTATGCACATAAAGCATTTATCAGAATCATTTATAATAGCTTATTAAATTTATGTTAATGCCATTAATCAAGGGAAATGTTTGCTTCACTTGCGCCAGAGGCCAGATAGCCATTTAAATCAGCTGTTGCATCAAGATCGCCACCGGACTTGCCGGCTGTATTCCCGCTGGCCAACGGCAGCGCATTAATGTCAATCAGCCGTGTAATTAACGCGGCCAAAACGAACAGAAGCCGGCAGTAACAACAATGCCCGTGTCGAGTGACAAACGGGAGCCATAAATATGGCTAATCGGTGTGGCAATGATTTGATTAGATCGGACGAGCCACTGCAATGCACTTGAAGCAAGGTTATTGGAAAATATTCCTAATGTACTTTAGCAGTTTCATCATCTTTACTCAAGTCTTTCAGAAATTATAAAACAATACATTTAAAAGCAAGAGCATGGATAGCAACTATTTATTTTTCTTTGTTAATTATTTATATACATAAATCTAAGTTGCTTTCTAATAAATATGTATTTCTAGTAAATATATATTTTTCCCCATTATTCTCCAAGTGTAGGTTCTCGACTGCAATGCGAATGCGACGAATTTCTGACAGGCCGAATGTCAGCGACATCATCATCGCCAAGTTATTAGCATTTGGCAGGTTGAGCGAATGCCAAGCGATGGGTTCGAGCCTGATTCTGGTTCGAGCTTGGAATTGGAGTCCGATTCGGGTTCGGTCGGGGCTTGGGTGCCATAATATGTATATTAGCCGGGGGCTGAAGCATTTGACAGGCCTTTCAGTGTCAGCTTCGGCTTAGGTGCCTGTGTGTGTTTTAGTTTCAGTTTCAGCGGCGCCAAGCTATTTGCTCCGCGTCGGCAATTAATTAAATGCTGTTAATGAATCTGAATTCCGCTTTTGCGGCGAGCACGACGAGAATGTGTTTCGGTGCAGGAAGGGAAAGGTGGCTCAGGCGTTTGCTAACTAAATTTTGCGGATTTGTGGGAAGGGGAGTCACCTGGCCTAACATTTTCCTGTTTGTGAATTAACTGTCAGCTTGAAAGGTCTTCCTCGTTGAAGTTATTTTGAGAACATATTCATCCTAAAGATACTTCTATAGTTGCACACATTTAATACTAATTAACATTTAAAGAGAGAGAAAATACAAGGAAAACAAACAAATAGCATCTATTGGTTTTAATTAATTTTAGTAGAATTCTTTAAGCAATGTAAGCAAAATTGTTCGAAGGATAAAGTATCTGTAAGATTTAATGGTAAAGTTATGTGAATACCCAATTAAATATTATGAAAACCCATTGCATGGTTCTCTTTGTTACTTTTTAAGTTAACTATCAAGAAACATATCTTAAAACAATTTTTGCATATACGCCAGTGGTCATAAAAATGCTGATTTAAAACGGATGGCCTGTTCTGCCTGAAGATGATCAGAGATGTTTACGCTTCTTTGATCCAAAATGCTCACTTTTGTGCATTCATAAATTATTTAAGATCCATCAACATTGTTTCTATTAAACCTCGTATATTTTGTGCTTTGAGTTCCATGCTTCAACAGTCGCTTATACATAATACCGAATATTTTCCACTCATTATCTCAGTGTTGGTCGCTTCTTATTTATTTTATGTTTTGACTTGGCCTTTGAATGCTTATCTAATCTAATTAAATGGATTCCTACAGCCGGACGTGGTGCGGAAAGGGCGTGATCGTGGGCAGAGGACCACGTCTCGGCCGGGGGGTGCTCGTGAGGAAGTAGTTGGAGAAGCGGGACTGGAAGCCGTTGCCCAGGACAGAGGCCTGGGCGGGCAGTGCCGCCGGCGGGGCGGGGTGCACCGAGTACGCCGGCTGAATGACCTTCACCGCTGGCCGGGGAGCAGCAGGCTGAGGGACCCTTATCACAGGCTTGGTAGCGGCTGGCTGGCTGATCCTGATCGCGGGCTTGGGAGTGGGTGGCGGAGTGACCTTGACCACTGGACTCGGTTCGGCCTTTACCACCGGCTTGGCCTGATCCTCCGCTGGCTTGGAGTCATCCTCGAAAGGCGGCAGCAGATCTAGGGACAGCAGCTGGATGTCCTGCTTGGCGGCACTGGGCTTCACCTTATCCTCCTTCGATGGCTGGGCGGGCTTCGTGTAATAGGGCTTCTTGGTGGGCTTCGTGGCCAGCGTTGTTGTCGTCGTCGATCTTGTCGTCCGTAAAGTGGTAGTCGTTGTTGAAGTCGTGCTCGTCGTACTCGACTCATCCACCAATGGTGGCAGCAAGTCATTGAATGGCAAATCAATATTTTGCGGCTTTATTTCCGAGACATCAGCGCCGCAGAGAGCGATCAGCAATGCAGATGCAATAAGAAGCTGCAATTTAAAAGCATGAGAATATTTGAAATTCGACTTTAAGATATCTTTCTTCTTATCTGCGAAAATAAAAGATAAACTCTAGACTATTTTTTAAAATAATTCAAAATATTACTTAAACTATTTAATCTGTTTCATTAACATAGGTGTGGAAATTGATTTATCTGCCTTGGAAAATATTTCAAGCTGACCAATTTTGACTTGGGTCTCTAAAGTTATGACCCGATTGTTCGATTTGGTCACAGCCACTCCAAATGTGTTTCAACTCGAAAATTTGGTTCAGTTTTGGGTCTGAAAGTGTGGGCGCTTGAAAGTTATTCCCATCCGATTTGAGTCGACCTTCGGAATGGCGAAAACCTTGCATTGTTTGGCAAATGTTGGAACTGGATTGTTTTATGGCCGCCGCATCGCGCATTTTGTTCTAACGGACATGTTCCTTTCGCTCGTGGGAAAGGTCATTAGACCTTCTTTGGCCCTGATTAACATAGCGACTATAATGAAACTAATCGAGCTTGAAATTTATGCAAATTTCTTGGCTGAATGGAAAGAAAATAATCCGTCATCTTATGGTCATGGTTCGCAGATTCACACCTCAGATAATAAAGCAATTTATTTCACCAAATAAATATACATATGTAAAGCAGCTCGAGTCATAATACCCGTCTGGTTTCTGCATTTATTTTTTGTCTCGATTGTTTAATCAAATATTTAATTGGCAATATATTTAACATTTTTGTTTGCTCATCTAACGAATGATTCTATTATGCTAATTTCCGCTCAGAACCAATTGCATAATGTAATTTATGCAGCAAACTGGAACCTAGCTAATGATGCTTACGCAAATTGCTAATTAGAACAAATTTGCTGCATTCCTTTCGATTCTGTTTCAGGAAAGACCAGCTCGGCAGCACAATTTCCATATCGATATGGAGCAATCAAAAAACTCCCGATCCACTTACGTATCGCAGTGACATTTTGGCGAGGGATCCTTTTATATTATGTTTTTAGACGAGGTGATAGTGGTGTCCCGAACCGAACACTTTGAAATTTTCGAACGAACTAAAAGCGTCGCTGAGCAAGCGCTGCTCTTTTATAGTCAATCGATGAAAAGCCATAGCGATATGTCGGACAACTTACACGATCTTGCTGCACAGTGTAAAGTTTAATAACCGGATTAGGACGGGGGGTTTAATTTTTTAGTTTATTTTGGTCTCGCTTCTGCTGAAAGATGAGCACGAGAGTGGTTTTTGCTCTCGGCCAATTAAGTGGCCTCTTCGGCATTCATCTCGAGTTTCGGACGAATGCAGCAGCGGCAGAAAACAGCTGATTACCTGATGGTGAACTCTTGGGGTTCACGGTCGCATCTCGTGGCTAAAAGATCTCGTATCTCATGCTGCGTATCTGGTTCCCGGGAGTTGTCACACACACCTGCGAGTAGTTAATTTTATTTTCGGTAAAAAGCGAATGTAATGCTTAGCATTTTGTCAGCGGTTTGCATAAATTTTGATAAAGGACAAACCTGATTTTTTGGCACTTCCTCATGCTCGTAGGAGGGTGTATGCTGTGTGGTGGGTGCCCGTGCTCGGAGATTGATTTTATTTCCATTTCTTAATTGATTTTAATGGCATTCGCGCAGCGCCAACCAACCTGTTTATGTCTATCCGGTGGAACGCCCTCATTTGCATTTAAATCGTGGGGGGATTCTCAAATGGAGTGAAAGCAAATTAGTGCCAATTACAAGTGCCCGATAGCAGATAGCGGATGGCAGATCAGCATCTCCGTCATCGAGGCCCAGAATTTGATAGGGCCCTCTGCTGGTTGTCGGCTTTATTACCTCAATTTCGTCTGATACATCTCCAATTTATGCAAATTATGTGAGCGTTGATTCCTCACGCCGAGCCGAGCCAAGCCGAGACTTTCTGTGTGCGTGCGAAGGCTCATAAATTATGAGCCGCATTAGTGGCAACCGGATTTCTTGGGCTTTGTTTTGTTCGCTTCAGCTCGGATTGGTTTAACTTGGTGCCCCGAGATTAATTGCTCAGCAGCCCATTGTTAAGATTCGTGTGGTATTTCTCGATAAGCGCTGGCAAATAGTTTTGACTCTGCACTCCGTTGTCCGAGGCATTTGGCCTAAGTGGATACATTTTAAAGAGATGTTTATCGCTTCATTAAACTGCCGCAGTGCGCCCGAGCGAGCGTTATTAAGATCGCAGGGTATTTAAATAGCAATCAATCAGATTTAGGTTAATTCGCTTAATTATTTAACAAGACTGGCAATAACGTAAGTCAATTTATCAAGCATTTAAGGAGTTCCTTTTCGCCTAAATGGTTCTTATATTACAACATATATTTATCTCCATCCAATGTCTCATTTAAAATGTAATCAAATTTAAGAAAAATTAAGTATTCCAAGACTTAGTAGATTAGTAAAACCAATTATATCTTAATACACTGTAATTGTATTATACATATCCTAACATTTTTTCACATCACTATTTCAGTGGCCAAAGAAGTTACCAAATCTCCTTAAAGAAACTGGCATATGAAGCAATCAAACCTTACTAAAAAAAAGATTATTTATGCAATGCACTGCTCGCCCGTTTACCTTAATTATTGTATTGGTATTTTATTGAAAATTCACGTGCCTCAAATTCATCAAAAGCGAATTATTTATGCCGCCCTCTCCCCGCATTGGCATCGACATCGTCTGCGATTGTTCAAGTGTTTTCACTTAACCGCTCCATGACTGTGCGTATCCCTTCCGAATTCCTTTATTTGTGGACCTGTTATTGTTTCGATTGTGCTCCATGACCGACTCCATTTCCCGGCTCCCTTTCCCAGCCCGGTTATTTATTCGCATGTATTTATTTATATTTATGTGAAAGTGGGCCTGCGATAAGGGAAATGCCGAATGCCGAGCATCGAACTTCTTCTGCAGGACCTGCGTATTCAATTGCCTTTGCTCTGCCGCTATATATACACTCTATATATATGTATATATGTACATATAAATCGAAAAATTCTGTTGTTTTTCTGAGAGGAACGACGCGTGTCAATGCGTGACATAAACAATGTTTATGGTCAGAAGGACGACAGGACGACAGTAAGGAATACAATTTTAAAGAGAAATGACACATGTGTCAATATGCTTGCCTTCGAAATTGATTTAAATATAAAATTAAACATTAAGTTACTCCCCCGACACAATAAACAAATCACAAGCCGGGTGGAGGGCGGCCCAAATCCAGTCGAGCCTTATTTTGCGGCTGGCATAATTAATGAGCCATTGAAGTTCTGTGTGACTTTCGGTAACTTTCAGTTAGATAAAGTTACTCTGTCAACAGTGGCCGGAGGCTTAGAACTGTCAGTACTTTCTTCAGGGAAGGCAAGTTCAAGTTCAGTTAATGTAGTCTCACACTTGTAGGTAACCTGCTTTAACTTTAAAATTAATGAATTTCGTGTACCAATACATAATTTATTTATTTTATTATTGTATGTTTGTAATGTATATTTAAATAATAAAAACACTCCAATATTTGTTAAAAAAAAAAACAAAGCTACATAAATATCTTCAGTACCGCTTCAAGCTTACATTTTGCGAACTGGAGTTGGTTTCATGTTTTCCTTTTGGTCAGGTAAACACTTGCTAAGGAGCTGGTCTTGCAGCATCTTTCAGCCAGACTTCCTACCTGTTTTGGGTAGAACATTTACTGGCACTCCTGGCCCTTCTCGAGGTCGATTCGCCTGCCAATCTGTTTGCTCTTACCCGGGAACTTGCCGGTGGCATTGTTTTGCCTTCGAGCCCTCTCGGACCTTCTGGACCGGCTTTGACTTGAAGCTGGAACTGGATCTGAATCTGGAGCTGGGGGACTTGAACTAAACTGGACGCCTGCCCCAATGCCGTTTCGCCGTTTACAACTTCCTGGTCAGGCTTCTAGCCTTGCCTTTTGGCCTGTCCCTGCCTTCTTTTTTGTTTTCATTTTTTTTCGCTTTCGCTCTTGCTTCTTGTGTTGTGCACCCATTAATAATGGAGAGTAAAATGTGATATATTCCTGAAAAATAGGTAACAAGCATTCCCAGTAAAAGTTACATCAACTGATGGCTTGAAATAAAACTAACTAAAGCCACAGCAGATAACCAGCTTTATATTTAAATCTTTATAACACTTCCAACCTCTACAATCCTGGGTATCCTATATTCTGATCCCAAACTTCTTTTATTCTCTTCCGTATTTTTGCTGCTTGGGGTTGGCCTTTATGGTTATCGTCCTTTCCTGGCTGCCTGCTTGTTGTTCTTGGCCGTCAGTTTGTTTTCGGCAGTTGCCAAGCGGAGAGGAGCGTCTCAGGCCCCTGTAATTAGCACAAAAATGAAGAGGGATGGGGGGAGAACAGAGGACTAAGGAAGGCCAAAGAGCAGGATGCACCCAAAATGTTTGCAACTTGAAGTTCCCGCTGTGAGAATTCCGCAGTTGCTGTTGCAGTTGCATGATTTGCGGGCCCAAAAGTCAAACTCAAGGCACTCGCACAGCGCGCACTCGAAAGTCATAAAGTGCAAAAATTGTTACACTCAGGCAGAAATGAATTATGAAAGTTGTTGCCAACCTCCCCAGATTCTTTGCCTTATTTTGCTTACCCCTCTCCACTGGCTCTTGCACTACCACTTCTACATCCACATCCATTTCCACTTCCACTTCCCTGTCGGGCTCAGCGAAAGTTAAGTTTCGGAGAAAGTTCTGTTTGCGAGTCGACTGCATATTATTTAATTCAATTTGAATGGGGAACTTAAAAATATTGCTCAGCTCGGAGGCAAACCAGCGGGAAGTCTTTGTCTTCTATTTTCATTTACAATTGCTGGCCAGTTTTATTTTTATTCGATTTGAGTTCAGGCCAGTGCCAAAGTCTTTCCAAGTCGTGGAATCAGTTTAAAGAGAATAGTTTTAGTCCTTTGTAGGAGAACTTGTAAGCCAATAAGAGATGAATGAAAGTCATTTATAGGAATAGGATATAAGATTATTATTTCATGCTTTAATAAAATGCATTTTTTGCCCAATTTTAAGTGATTTTAAGCAAATTATAATTGTCTGGCGTTAATCTGAATTTAAATTCAATCGATCCACTTTTGTATTTCAACTTAAGAAACTTCTTTCAATGCTTTAAGTAATTTGATTTCCTTATTTTGGCAAGTTTAGCTTCGAACGTCTAGAGCTGCTTGGCTAATTGCCCGGAGAGCTAATTAAAATCAGACTGAAATTTCGGCATAATCGAGACCGCAGCAGCGATGCCAGCAACAACATCAACAACAACAGCGACCAAAGTAAAATATATTACGCAGTGCGCCTAAAAGCCGACACCGAAAACTTTGCCCTCGCCTCTGCAAATACAAACACACGTGAGAAGTTGACAACTTTTCAGTGCGGGGCTGCAGGAACTTTAATTAGAAAGTTTTGTCACACATGCAGGCACTTACACCTGCGGTCAAAGTACTAGAAGCAAAGAGGATTTCTCAACAATGAGTTTAGCTTCATGTTAAATCGATAAGCATTTGTATTAGTTTCGGATAGAAATGCTAATCAATATTCAGTATCAATAAATTGTGTTAAATCTTGGAAATTATATCAAATCAATTTGATTATTTAGAAGCAGAGATACTATTTAATGAACCTCAATTGTCTGCCTGGATGGCCCCAATGATCTGTTGCCAAAATTTGCCCTATACGAGCAACCGGAGACTGCGTCGGAATCAAAGTCGCTACTCCGACTCTGAAACATTGTGAATTTTGAAGAGAGTTTGCGACCACAGAGACAATCTAAACTTTTCAAATCAATTTTAATTACCATAAATATGTTTGCGCTTTTCGCTCAGTGCAGACGGCAACGATGCCAACCTGTTCTCGTTCGTCTGTCAGTCAAAAAATAAAAAGCGAAGAGGTGAGGGCATGTCGCACATTTCGTCAGTTTTGTGGCGCACTGGGAACCAAAGTTGTAGGACTTTGTGTATGTATCACTTTGTATCTGGCGGGGAGTGCGTCCTGGTGTGTACTTTGCCTACATGGGCTCGGTTTATTCTGCGTTGGCATTATATTTCCACTGTCAGAGCCACATGCGGGCAACTGGGCCCAAGGCCTGAATTTGGTACATTTTTTGATTGTACACTGTATAAAGATATTACCTAATCATGTAGTTTTGGGTGAACAATAATATCAAAGTAGTCCGTGAGTGTTCTTTTTTCAATACCACAAAAAAATCTTCATTTTGAGCTTAAAATCTCTAAAGTAAAATAGCAAAAATTAGAACGTCGAAATGGAAGTAAGTTTGAAAATATTTTTCCAATCACATTTTACAGGATATATTTTTACCAGCAGGCAGCATCCGACACTTTGTTGGGGCACGGTTATGAAAATGCAATTTGTAAGTCTCGTGGGTCGTCAACCTTTAAGATTTATTTTGGATTAAAGCGAAAAGCTGTGATGATTGCTTGCCTCCAGCAAAGAAGAAGGATTATAGCTGAAAATAGAGAAAATGAGGAGCTACTTTATTTAAAAGATCCCTCTGCCTTGGACGATAAGATGGATAATAAAAATTCTCATGGTGAAGAGCATTTCTCTGATGGCAGTATGGATATTAGAGAAGTGAAGGCTACAGAAGATACTTTCAAAGTTGCAACTTTGTCCCTATTTCACCAAAATCTCAAACAAAAGCAAGAGAGCAAAGCATCTTCTAATGAAAGCGAACTGCATGCCATATTCCCAAAACAGAAACCAAATTTACAGTCCTTTGCACAGAGTACGGATACTTTGGAAATAAAGGCTATAGAAAACAATTTCGAAATTTCAACGTTGAACCTACTTCAGAAAAATTTACAACACAGCCAGGAGAGCCCAGCATTTTCTAATGACTCGCCTCCAGAACAGAATTCCAAATTGCATAGAGCTGTTTATACCTATGAATATCTGGAGCTTCCCCGTATGGCTATCGTCCTGCCAAAACCCCTTAAAGGCCGCACAGTATGGATGGATCCAATTACCAACCATTTTCCGACGCAGCTGTACTTGGCCTTACCTCATACTACGCCCAAAAAGGTTCCGCCCCAGGACGAGATTTGGGGTCGAGAGCAGCTCAAGCGCATACGAATTCGGGAACAGCTGCAAAAGATACTTAATGCACTTGCAAATTTACAGATTGTAGCAGATGGCTCTCTTTTGCGGGCCCAGATTCCTGGAAGTTCGTACAAGGCCATTGATGTAATCCTCCTTTCGCTACTTATAATACTTACATTGGTCGTTTTTTACTTCATTTGGACTTGTCCACTGCCAGAGGAGATCCTTGTGACGCTTTCCGGAATGTATACTCTTCTAATATCTTATATATATTTTCTACTCTATAACTAGAGCCATTATAAATAGTGAAAAATGTAGTATGAGAGTGTTTGTCATTCCAAAATTAATAAAATGTGTAATTTGATATTCCCAGAAATTTTTGATAATTACTCTTCTGACGAATTGTTTACGGATTATGTTCCATCAACACCCAGCGGAAACCCGACTTTCCCCATTGCCAACTGTGAGCTCTGAGCGAAGTTTCCATCTGCTGCACCTGCTGCAAATGCGACCCCATTGAACCACGTAGCCATTCCGATTCCCAATACCCCGATGAGTTTATAGTTTTCGTTTTCGTTTTCATTATTTAAGCCAGCTCCGAAAGGAACCCAACTGGCCGCGCCAAATCCCACCGACAATGTTGCGAAATTTCATTAGGATGAGCGCTGTGTGGGTCCAGGGCCTGGCTAAGTGGGCTAAGTGCAGGGTGATGGCGGGAAAAGGTGGAAAATTGGGGGCAGGCTAAAAGAGGACCGGTGGCTGGGCTCGCAATTAATAGGCAAAATGTGTTACAATATTTTTGATGGCTTCTGTGCGGTCGTTCGTCGGGCTGTTTTATGGCTTGGCTTATGACTCTCAACTTAGCCCGTGTCGAGGACTCCGGGCTGCGGCAGTGAAAACGTGCTGAATTTTAATTAGCCGCGCTTTAATGGGCTGCTATAATTTACTTGGGCAACGGGGACAGGGGTCCAAATAGTTAGAAATTTACAATAAACTTGAGAAAGTCATCCACAGTAAGTTCTAAGGGTAATTGTCGCGAGTTACTATCTTCAAACCTCAGCCATAGTAGGGCTTCCTCTGCATTTCCGATTTAAATATTTAACTTTCGAAGGGTATTCCCACGAGAAATTGTCTGGAAGACCGCAGAGGGCGGTCAGAAATCATGACCCATGCGAGTTTCTTATAAATGTCACAACAAAATGTCTCTGACCCGCAGGGAGGGAGAGTCGGAAAAACCCCAAGCTGTATTACACGCATGAATCATCAGAATTATCAATCATACTCGAGTGGCAAACACGGATTGGGTGGCATGAGGGGAGAATGCTGCCAATACCGGGCTGGGAGACTGTGAATCCGAGAACCGATCCGGGACACAGCAGTCGTGTTCCCATTAAGTGCTCCTCCATAAGTGGAAATCAACAAATATAATCTAAATAAGTGCTTGTTAAACAAATTTTTTTCCTGGCTGTGGGAAACAAAGGGGGAAAATCGAAAAGAAAACTGCTTCGATGTTGACACTGTATGAATTTGTCTTTGCTCGGCTGTCAACTATAATGGATTCTTGGGTTCTCGAGGAGGTTCTCGGGATGCGGCAGCTTCTTATTGAAAGTGAGACCAAACTGAGGGAAACATCAGGACATCAAATTGAATCAGAAATGTTAATGTCCGTATCACGTGAAGCAATCAGCGCAACAGACGAGTAATCAGCCGCTGGGAGGGAAATCGAAAAATGAAAGCGAAACCCGAAAGCTGGGAAACCGAAATAAAGTGCTGAAAACGCCGAAACGTGCCAGCTGAGCACTTAGGCTTTAAACTGAATGCCCACCGTACAGGCGGCCATGATGATGAGTTGGCAAAATAAAACAGGAAATGACCGACGACAGACGGATGGACACGCAGCGGCACAAATGAACGAATGAGCGAACCGGACGCAGGCAAGTGGCAAAACTTTCATTGCTTTTATTCGCTTATTTAACACACATTTTTCGGTTATTTTGCAAAGCGTTTTACGTGTCGGCATCCCTTTATACTAGTGTGTGTGTGTGTGTTTAGGAGAGGGGGAAGAGCGCATAGAATTTGTACAAATTTTCATTGTCATTTTGGAACAATTAGCAGAGAAACCGGCAAGCAGCCGCACAGGCAGCCAATTCACGTCATCCGTGGCGTATGAGCAATGTCGATGATATTCATACTGCACCGCAAATATAATGAAGCTGCTGTTCATTCTGTCCCGCTTTGGGGAAAGCGTAGGGTTTGGGGTCACGTCCATTCATTGGCTAGATAAACCGCTTTAATTAGTGATTAGGGACATTTTAAAAATATTATAGCAGTGCGCACTGCACAAGTAGGAAATCTGCTTATTTTGGGAAATATACGAAAAACCTTTTGCTAAGCTCTAATTATTGTTTAAAATTGTACACTTTACAACGGAGACAGAGGAAGGAAGGATTCCTGAAGAATATCATTACAATTTAATATTAAGTTATTATTTTAAGCTATAAGTAAACATGGTTTGTACTATTACTGTTTCTTGAGAACGCTTTAATAAATATTCTACTAAATAACTATGTGAATTTTTCAATTGGAAAATAACTACAAATATACCCCAAGTTAAACTTAATATAATTTCCAATTATAATTATCATTTAACTCTAGGCCACATTTATAATTCAAAGGAAATAATCAAAGTGCAATATAGGCCTTAGACCTCGACATGCCTTAACTAAATAATTAAACAGATTAATGCCTCGATAATGGTAGGGTTGAAATGAGAAGGGATGACTCGCATGATTCTGTGATTTATCTACTCGGAATAATGGATATTTACGGTCATCAAATGAAATACTTTTGATGTTTTTTTGTGGCCACTATCATAAATTATTTCATTGTGGAACATCATTTTGTCTTACCGCCACTCGCAAAAAAATAATGCAGGAATGGAGGGGTGGGGGGAAGTATGTAGGAGTTTTTTCCCAGCCTGCCGGGTAAAGTGTTGGCCAAACGTTTGCCATTTATACCAGAAATTCGACAATTTATTTCGCCAAAATTGATTTTCCCCGCCGCGACAGGCGACTGGAGGGGTCGGGTCGAAGGTCGCGGAGGGGCGCAGTTCAATCGCGAATTTGCGATGCCGCACACGTAAAGCGTTCTAACAATTCAATCAGTTAGCGTTGGCAAGAAAAATCGTTAGCTGCAGAAATTGATAATATTTGAATGCAGCACATTGGAAAAATACGAGCGAAAATCGGAAAATTTTCCACTGCAATCGATGGAATGGAATGGCCGGCGACGAGTCGATGGTCAGACAGAAATATATCGCAGATAGTAGCTCCGCCTCTTCCGACAAATCAAGCAAAATTGCCAAAAGTGAAGAGAGGAGGTGAAGGGGGAAAAGTGCAATGGCACGACTTCGACACAAGTCGAGCTGAAAATTTTTGTTGAAAAAAGTCCGGCTGGCGTTTTGCTCCTTTTTATCGGTTACCTGGTGGAGCAAAGTTTTCCCCGACGGTTGGCAAAGTTTTAAATTTAAATTTGAACATGAATTTCTCATGTAATCAACGCCGGAGCGAAAGAAAATGTAACAACTTGCCCACACGAGCACTTCATTAATGTGAAAATGGTAACGGCAACGGGAAATGGCAAACACGAATGCCGGGGAAATGTGAATGGGAAATGGGAAACGGGAGATGGGAGATGGCAAATGGCAGGTCTGCACCTGCCACCGAGGGCAGGGAGAATCTCTCCGAGGATTGTTAATAAGCGAAGGTGCACTGGACGCAGGACGCTGGACTTTCGACTTTGGACTCCAGTCGCTGGACCCTGGATGGCACGTGTTGGCCGTGATTTGTGACGGTGCTGCGGACGTTTTGTGGTTCGTTAGGAAGGGCTACGTCCAGCTGGCGATGCAAAGATCAATATGCCACCAAGCAAACTCAAAGTGTTGACTCAAAAAATACTCGCATATGGAAGTTGAATGGTTGAATAAAAATTGCTTAATTGGTGTGGGCATGAAAAGGGTAATCATACTGGAAATTAAAAATAAGAATATAAATAATATAAGTTTCTACAATTTTAAGACTTTGCGTAAATATATATCCCGTCCTCTTGCCACAACTCATTAAATCCTGTCAGGGCTGTTGGGCATCGCTTCAAGTGTTAAATCGGAGTAGCATTCGTTTCAGCACCTTTTGGCTAAAATACAGGACAAAAGGCAGCAATTGCCTGGGACACGGGAGAATCCCTGCAAACAAGGGCTCCAATTGCATCAGAGGCTCGAAAACTATGCAATTGCAGGCATTTTTATTCAAATTAAAACACAAAACAATCCAAAACAAAAACAGTTTTAAGCTTTTTCATCGCTTTGTGTCAGGCCATTTGAAAACGGAAACCTTTGTCATTATGTACCTACAGCAGAAATGTCAAAAGCAAAGACAAAAAACCTAAAAAGAATGCCGAAAAGGATGGACGATGGTGGTGGTGGTGATGGGGGGTGTGTGGGGGGAAATGTTTTATATTTTTGCAACAAAACTCACTAATTTTCTTTTATGTGGAGACAGCAACAGAAACAGGAATACGAGAACGCTGCAAAAAAAAGGGCAGGAAAAATGCTAAAAGCGAAAAGGCAAAAATACAGTGTGATTGTGTGGGAGTGCTAGTGTTTGTGGGTGGATGTGTGTATCTGTGTGTGTAGTCTAGTGGAAAAGAAAAAGATGGCTGCACTGACACAAAATCAGGGAAAACAGAGGCAGCGGCAACAACAACTGGCGCTGCAAGAACAGTAAACGGGAAACACAAACAAATGTCACTCAACAATTTTTATGAGTCTGACAAAAGTGAATTATACGAATGGACCCAGGACACCGCCGCCTCTTTTTCTAACGCAATTTATCTATGTTAAGCGACAACGGCGACCGGAGTCGGAGTCGGAGTTAGAAAGCCGTACCCGTAACCCTACACCCCGTCCGGAATCGTATTTGCAACCGGAGTCCAAAACCAGTGCTGCCACAAACAGAAATGGGCAAGTCGGAAAAGCTATCAAGGTAATTTGGAAATAGCTAAAACAACAGAGGATTCAATGCTAATTCTAAGAGAGATCATATACTAATTCATATTTCATTCGACAACAGAAAAGTGTTTTTTAGCTTTGGTAACTTCATAATAAATTACGAATTTAATTATGACATTAGGCAGCATTGGCAAGAGGGTGAGAAAACCTTGTTTAAGTAAAAAATTATAGTATTGTTTTGTAGGTTTCTAGTGAATGGAATTTCTAATAAAATAACATAATCTATATATCACTATTTAAATAAAATCTCTTCAAAATAAAACCAGATAAAAGGAAGTTAAAAAGACACCCCTATCATAGACATCCCTTTCGAAAAGTGTTGAATTTCTGGTGCATTTTCTCGGCTTGTTTGTTGGCATTTAATTGCGCTCTTTTTTTTTGTTCGGAGGCATCTGGGGAAATGAATTACAATACACCACTCCTTGGCCACAGATCCGAAGGCTCTGGCTCATAATTCTCACTTGTTGTTGCCGCCAAGAAGGGGTTAACTCGTCGTGACCCCTGCGTGTGTGGGTTGGCTTTTTATTTATGTTTTTAATTTCCTTTTGTTTCGATTGTGTTTCAGTTGGCTTGTCATATTTCCCAGCTCCTTTGGCTTTGGCCAATTTCTTGCACAGCTTTGTCAATGTCGGAATTTTGGGTTTGTCATTTTCTGGTTTATGGCTTGGAATAAATTTTAGTTTCGTTCGAGGCCATCCTGCTGGAGATTTTATTTTATTTGCTAACCAATTCAATTCAACTCTGGACTGTAAATATGTGTTATTGATTACCCGCTCTTAATTGCATAAATTTTAATTTTAGGCCACATAAGATCATCGAGGCAGATTAATTTGAGCAATTGAAACCAATATGTTCGAATATATTGGTATTTGTTTACAGTCATTAAGGCTGCTGGTAATACTTTCGTGTGTTTTTTCCTTGCTTTGATGTGTGTTGGTCTCGTTGGTTATTAAATATAAATAAGCTTTTATTCGTGAGGGTTAACAAAAAGGGTTTGCTACAGCCAAATGGCTTTTATTTTGGCATCAACAACGCATGACACATGAGCAACAATAAATGCAAATATCCGAATAACAAAAATCCTTAATTTGCGTTGGCAAATTAAAGTTGCAAACAATGTAAGTACTCACAGTGAAACTGCTTTGAAATAGTTGACAATTGCGGATGTATTTATTTGGACAAATAAAAAAGGGGAAATAGGGAGCCATTACGTGAACATGCGTACGTAATTCCCATTGGAAAATCGTCAGTAAAAACATTTCGCTAGTTCCGTTTGTTTTATAAACAACACATAAAATATTAATAAGGGCAACCCTGACATATGGCAGCCACGTGCGCCCCATATATCTTGATGTACACAATTTTTTAGTATCCTTTAGACTTGGCGAACACTAATGTGCCCCGGCCAAATTCGGAGACTGGAAACCTTTTAAGAGGCTCCCATTAAACTTGTCTCCGCTATGAAACAAAATGGCGCTAAGGACACCAGCCCATGCACACACACATACCCCACACACACCAAGTATTCACAAACCTATACGAATATGTATATATATATATATATTCAGGAATCCCGGAGCCGTCGGGTTATTGCTAATCAACTCACGTTTTCGCTGCTCGTTTCAAAATGTATTTTGTGACGCCATTTTGAACTGAACTTGAGTCGAACGTCTGGCGGCGCCGCCTTATCACCCAGGGCTTATCAAATCCATCGCGATACCAATGTCCCAGTGTCCCGTATCCCCGTATTCCAGTCGAAGGTGCGGAGGACACTATTACATTTCCGTCTAATAGTTGCTCGCTGTCAGGCGCTGATTAAAACGAAGTTGGCTCAAGTACATCCGTCAGTTGTTCAGTCAAGTCACGCATTGGATTGTGCTCATTTCGGGGGGTTCCCCCTTTCCATTCCCCTTCCTGGGGCTTTATTTTATTTTTACATTTAGCTGCGAGCCTTTGTCTCTGCTGCAGTGCATTCAATGCTATCTGTCAGCGGCATGCGAACCCATTTGATTTACTTTTTCCTCTTAAAGAAATCAAACTTGAGAATGTCGACCGTAGGTCGTCACTCGTATTTTCAGGATGGGGGCGGGGTGAGCTTTATTACTGCTGCACTGCCTGCGAAGGTTTTACGCTTTTGTTTCACGTCACAAAGGAGCGCCACAGGATATAGACGGAGCACAGTGGGTCAAGCTGGAATGGCGACAAATAATGATAAAGACTTGAAAACTAATAAAAGCAGCAAATTGGATTTATTAATATCATTTAGATTTCTATGAACATTTTTATTATATTTGTGAATTATTATTGACCTGTTTTTAAACGTTTATAGTCTGAGATAATATTTTTTTTTAATTTCTGAAACACTTTTTCGAATAAGGCATGTACATTTCCTTTTAATCCTGTTCTGAGATTATATTTTCGTCCATTTGGAGCGAGCAGTGGCTTGTGATTTTTCCTTTGACTGCTGAGACTGTCTCCAAAGAAAATTTCGAAATACGAATATGACATCTCTGCTGTCAGGCGACTTTATTATCTAGACTCCGGCGAGCCGAGGCGAGCGGATCTGAAGTGTACTGAACTGGGCTGTCAGTTGCAGGCGATTCCCTCCGCTGACTCTGCCACAATCGAAGCCCTGACTTTGCATATATACACAGTGCTTTATAGTATATATTTGGCTTAATCCTTGGCCGCCCTGGATGAGAGCTGTCCACCTTTTTCGTGTCGAGGCGGCTGAAACGAAAGTATGTGCAGGGGCCGGCTGAAATGCCACAATTACGATTTAAGATTGCCCGGCACAAATAATTCCATTTGGTCACGTGTCATAAATACAGTTGGCAGTGGCTTTTCCAGCACGTTTTCCCGGCAACTTTCATGCACATATGCCGTGCTGTTCGGGGGCGGCGAATCTAATTTTCCGCAGATTTCACCATGGACTTTTGTGCTCAGACAATGACCTCGTCCTGACCGCAGATACTGCAGGCTGTAGACCGGAGTACGGAGTGCATCGGGCGGTGGCTTACTTATCCTTGTCGCTCGGTTGGACACGGGATTGGCCCCGTTGCTACCTCGCCCGAATCTAATTTGCATGTCCCACCCCTCGGCTCAAGGACTCCCCGGTGACTTGGCCAGAATCGAGTGGCCTGTCGGTGCCGGGACTCGTTTTGTGCGCTGGTCCTGGCTGGCTGGCCCAAATGACGGCCCTGTCTTCGATGCATTAACCCACAAAGTGTAGATACAGATGCAGCTGCAGCTGCAGCTTTAGCCATAAAATTGGTCCAGCCAGGCGAATTTAAGTGCTCGTCGGTTGACAGATTGAGCCAGTTTCGTTCAATTCGAGAGGCTGTCCAATTGGAGCCGATTGCCTGGGTCAGAGTTTCCACCGCAATCCTGTAAATTGGCCACAATGAGGTACGAGGCGAGGTTTGAAGTTAACTACCAAGAGTACTCTACTATGTATTTGTTTATTAATTGATTGTTTGTTATTTTCCCATTAAAAATAGTTACGTAAAGATAGCACAAAATCCACCTAATCCACTTATTACATGCTAAATATTATTGCTTCATTTTAAACGTTTTCGTGGGGGCATTTATCATTGCCAGCAGATCCTCTCTCACGCTTTTAGCCAACCATAAATCTTGCCGGCGGCATTGTCCTGCTGCTGCTGCTGCCTTTGCTTTTGCGTTGCAGCCTTTGAAATGCCAGTTCAAGTTGCCCCATAAGTGGCTTAAATGTTGAATTTCAAATACAATGCGAAGGGGGTTAAGGGGGAGGCAGGGAGAAAAGGAGAAAACTAAAACAGGACACATGGCCACGCCGGATGAGGGCAGGACGAGCTGTTCGCATTGTGCCGAGTGCCAAGTTATGGGCCTGGCCTCCTCGCATCGCCATCGCCATCGCCGTGTGCCATGAATGTCCTTATAAATTGTCTGCAATGTTAAATGTTGCATGTGTCTACCCCCTAGACAGTCCAACTCTCACACAGGAAAAAATCAAAGGATATTGCACTAAATTGAAGTTTTAACTTATCGAAATAATTCATATTTTTTTTACTATATTATATTTATATAGTTAACTATGCAGTTTCCTGCCAGATATTGATATTTATGGTATGATTTTTAACTCCATTTTAAGATATATTTAAATCTCAAATGTGACTGATTTAATATCAAATATTTTCAGCTTCTTCTGATAATAATATCATAAAATATATATCTAACTCAGCTTTAAGGTTCTTAAAATCCAAAGAATATTAATTTGGTGGTCAAAACTAATGTACATGAGATATTTTTCAGTGCTCCTTCCAATTCCCAGCTTGTGTTCGTGTGGGTTGGGTTGCCTTTGACTTTGGCTGCAGTTTTGCCTGCAGCTCAGGAATTTATGGCTCTGCCTCTGGCATACAAGGGTGTGTGTGTGTGTGTGTTTGTGTGTAGGCCGGTGTGTTGTTGTGCTCGCCAGTAAGCTGGTGTGGCAGTCTCCCGATGTGCCGGTGTGTGGGCCACTAATCAGCACACGTTTTAGTTCTGCCGTTGCAGGAAGTGGAAGTTGAAATTGTTAAAAGCTATAAAGCTAATAAGTGATGTGGCAAATGTGCGGCCTCGCTTTGGTTTCTCTGCCTTTGCCAGTGAGAGTGTGTGTGTTTGTGTGTGAAAAGCGGGGCATTTCCCATTTTCTATTTTCTATTCCCATTTCCCCACTTCCCCTTCGTGAGTGAGTGGTGCTGCACTCGCCATTCTGTTCACGTGTCCATCGCTAGTTTTCGAGTCCGTTTCCACTGCCAGCACGGGAAATCAGCAATTAGTGGCAGACCCAACGCCCCAAGCACTAGGACCCGGTTGAGAGCGATTACCGGCTGTAGTAGTGGTCACATTAATAGCTGTCTTTCAGCAGTCTGGAGATTTTATGGAGCCATCAGGGCGTATACGCAATTTTTTTTGTTTAATTTATTGTTTGGGTAAGGAAAGCAGTAACAACTGATTCACTTCTGGCGAGTTACTTAAAGTAATGAAATTATTTATTTATTTTATTAATGAAATTATAAAAAAAAGACTTCATTAAGTTGCTATTGCCCTGACCTCCACTGTGCGAGTGTGTGACTCGGTGGATGCGAGTGTGTGAGTGCGGGGCGGGCACGCATTTCCGTCAGCGCCAACTACTTCCGGCCGCTCAGTGCACTTTGACTTGGCTCCTGCCAGGACACTTGGATACTTGGAAGCCAGGACCAGAAGCCAGACCAGCGGCAGTGCCAGTGCCAGACACCACCCCTCCATGTTTGCCCAGCTTTTGTGCGGCCTGTCCGTTCTGGGCTGTGTAATTTTATGACTAATTAGTCAGCTAGTACGTCAAGTTGGTAACTACATAAACAGCGAAGCGACGACTCCGTTTAGCCCAAGTCTATGGCCGATCGTTGGGCGTGGCCATTTATTTGCCTTGCTGCGCTTTTAATTGCTTGCAAGCAATTTCTTTAGCCTTTTTATGGCATGTCTCGGCTGGCATTACAGCAGCAGCAGCAGCAGCAGCATCTGCAGCAGCAGGATCTAGGAGCCGGAGTTGCAACACCAAACACAGCCCCCGGTGTGTGTCTACAAAGTTGAGTTGCAGTTTTAGTTGGCTCGGGCTGTGTTTTGTTTTATTTTTCCTTGCTTTTCTTTGTTGCCCGCTTTTTGAATGCTTTGTTCTTGTTTGGCTTTGTGTAATTTTGCATCATAAAACACAGAGAGCACAATGCACAGACCACGGAAGACATGCAACCGTCTTTCAGTAGCCTCTTTGTGGTCGCTTAAAGTCGACTTTAAATCGGTTAATGAAGCTGCGGGCACCGATATCAAGTTCTCACTTTATTGCAAAATATTAAGAGCAGCAACAGAGGGGTTAAAGTCACTTGAACTGAACGGACTTGATTTATTTTCCCTCACTTAATTGATATACATATATATTATATATATTTTTTGTGTATCTTATAAATAAATATTCAGTAGAAAAATTTAAAATAAAATTAAGGTAAACGGTTTATTATTCTCATTGGGAGGTATTAATCCAACAGGAACATGAGGATAAAATTACACTAGGCACTGACAAATATTGTTAAATTAACAATTGGCCAAAGAACGACAAATTATTTCCGCTACCTAAAGAGCCACTTCCGTGGCAGGACCACACCCATTACTTCCCCCGAAAATCAGAGGACACTGGCGTGTTGAATTTAAAAATTCGCGCCACCTACACGAAAAACTCGAACACGGGGAAAAAATTTAAATGACAAGCAACTAATGGGAATTGCCAACAATTTTGCAGGGAAGGCGGCAGGCAGGTGGCGCAGAAGTTTCCCACCTCTGGCCAACCTTTGCATCGAAAATCAGCTAACAACACAACAAATGGCTTCATTTATTTGCGTCTTTTGTGCGATGTTGCACGGAACTTCCGGCCACCAGGTGGAAGGTGGAAAGACAAGGACGCGGAAAAGTAAAAGCAGCTAAGCAAAATCAGGCAAGTGGCGGGGGCAGATCCTTCCCAGCTTAGATCCTTCGCCCCCTACAAATCGGTAAGTGTGCAAAGTTTACACTGAAAAGGCTACCGCCTCCGCGAGCAGCGACGAGGAACGTAAAGAAACATAAACTATTTATATATAGAAGCTAGTTGCAGCTGCACTTTGCAGTGATTGAATGGCCAATACCGACAGCCGTTAATGTGCTTGGGGTTTTTCATTGAGATAAACTTTCGGTTGGCCGGAAGGACCGCAGGAAAGTCGCACTTTAAAGTTTTCGCTTTTGGCAAACGGAACTTTAGCGATGGTTCCCAAGAGGCTTCCGCTGACTCTGAAAAGCATAAATAAATACGGAAATACAATTTTCAAAATTAGAATATTTTAAACTGTTTAAAATAATTATATCGCATTTAACAACTGTGAACTGTGATTCGCTGGTTTTAATATAAACATAATTAAAATGAACAACTTCAGGCTGAATTATTTATGATAAAATCTTTATTTATTCTCCATTGGGCAGTTGCACACCCTGTATTTTATCTAGGCAATTTGGTTGCGATTTTTATCCTCCGTACGCAGCTAGAGTGAGCTAAACCTGTGTCTTTTCGTACTCCAGTCGTTGTTGATCAGCTTCTTTAGATTCATCTCCTCCAAATTGACCCTCATGCAGACGTCTATGAACAGGCACAGGTCCAGATTCTTCATTTTCTTGGCCAGCTTAAAGGCTTCGGCCAGGGTCTCTCCTTCCCGCTCGATTTTGCCCACAATCGCATGTGCCTTGCAGATGACAATAAGACTCAGGAAGCTCCACACATCACTATTGCACTGAGCAGCCTCTGTGGAAAATTTTCTTAGATTTCCATAGGATTTTTTCAAACTTTCACTGACCATCCAAAGCCCTGCGGGCCATGGAGCAGGCTGCATCGAATGAATTGTAATCGAGGTGCGCTTGAGCCAGCTCGTGGAGCAAATAGGCGCGTTCCAGAGGATATTCAGCGAATCGCATGCGATTCTCCAATCGGGCTACTTTTTTCCTGTAGAATAAATAATTAGTATTAATGAATTTGTATACTGAACTCACATAAATATATCTGCATTGGGATCTATTATATTGGATCTTAAAACCTTCAACGAGTTCGATCTCTTCATCATCGTGCCTTCCGTTTCCGTTTTGGCATTCGTTGGCAATCCAAAAAGAGTCAACAAACGTTGTCTACCCTGCAGGACCGTCACGTTGCTGGGAATTTTGTATTCATTAATGCGGGCTAAGCCCAGGTAGTTGTAGACCTCATTAGTGAATTCAAATTTCCACGGCATTACGCGGTTTGTTTTGGTGACGACGTAGTTGCCCATGACCTCTTCAATATACGTTGTCAGCTTCTAAAGAGTAAACCAACTTCCGCTATAATAAATGGCACAAGTCTTAAAAATTGCTAAAACTTACTTTAAGCTCACCAGCTCGGATTAGCAGACGAATGGTGCGCAGGATCTTGTAAATATTTCTCCTCGTTTGGTGCTGGATGCGGTATAGATTTTCATCCTTTTCCTTGTTGTAGAGTGTTTTGCTAGGAAACTTTTGCTGATGCAGAGCGTACATGGGACACCGAGTGTGCAGCATTTTCTGGTGGTAAAACATTAACAAGAAATATTGATAGCGATCTGATATTCTCGAACAACTCGAACCGTCAGAGTACGCGCCGACTTGTAGTTGGATTCCAACAATTTCTTCAAGTGCACTGAGGACTCTTTCCAGTGCTGGGGATGGACATTGGGATCGCTTCGTAGCTTCTTCAGAAATTCCACATCCACCCAGGCCCTGTTCAGATATGTCGCATTATAAATCTTGAAATACCGATCGCGTCGGGCTTTTTCCAGTGGAGACAGATATATTTCCTTGGATTTAAAGTTAAATGAACTACAGTTCGGAATCTAATTTCCCCAACGAATAGTAACCTCTTTCTCCGTAATGCTGACCACATCGCAGGAATCCTTGAGATCCTTGGGCTGCTGATTGGCCAGGCTATTCATCATGCGTTTGATCAGCCGCTGGACTGGCATTGTAGTTTCAATTGACAACACGTCGTGGAGGTTCTCACCCAGCTGGGAATGTAGCACATTAAAATATTCAGAATGCATAATTTTTGCAGCAATTTCCCGGCTTCCAGGTGACTTCGAGAAATCCTCTGAATCCTTACCACACTCAGACGATTGATGCCGGGCACGGCTTTCACCGAGCTAAAACGCCTCAAGTGGCCATGCAGGCTTATATTGGTGTCCTCCAGCCGGTTGGACTCGTAAAGCGCGTCGCTGACCTCCAGACTGATGTGGTTACTACTAATCGGTGGCTGTTGCCTCCGCAGCAGATCTGAAAGAAAACAGGGAGCCTCAGTCGAGCTGCGACTTGCCCCACCGACACCCTATATGACCTTCTGCCTTGGAGCAATCCTTTAGAGCCTCCGGCGCTAGACCCATTTCCCGCTTCAGTTGGCTTCGGCGCATCAGAGCCCTTGCGTCGAAGGGATTAAGACCCAGGGAGTTGTTTACATAGCCGAGGGCGCTTGAGAACCTACGCTGGCGGGAAAGATACAGCGCCCAGTCCGAGTGGATGCTGGCCTGGTGATTCGCAGACCACGCATTTATCTCCCAGGGCCGAAGCTGCGGCTTCACTGCAGCTCCCGGCGCCTGGAGACTTTCGGATACGCTTAAACGGGTGGCCATGGCTAGCTTTCAAGATATCAGGGATCGCAATCAAACAACAAAAAGTATAAACAGTAGGTATAAAAAACAGGTTGTGTTGTGTAACGAAGTTAGTTCTTTTTAACTGACGTTAAAGTACGAGCCTGAAACACACGAACGTATTTGATCGAGGCATTTTATAAACAGCAAAATAAGCTATTAATCTTTTAATTAACTATAACTTAAACCGTCACAAAGAATAATAATAAGAATAAACCATAAGTCTTCATCAGGAAAGAGCATTAATAATCGCTGGATAAAAATTAAAAGAGGTAATAGGGTTTGAATAGAAAGCTCTTTTGGGTATACAAATTATTATAAATTATATTTATTGGTGACAGCAAATTTCATTTGTGAATATATATAAAAGTGTTTCATTTCACAGTTATTTATTATTTAAAATAATGATGTTGTTTAGCTTTATGATATGTTCATTAATGTTTTTTAAATAACTAGTTTCCTGACCATTCTGCCTGATAGTGACGATACTCTCATAAGAGCTGTAAGGCACATTTCTTGGAATCGGAGGCAGGCATATTGGACGCACCGATGGGGATAATATAAAAGGACGCATCAGCTCCAAAACTGCATATTTTTTGCTGAATTAAACAATTGGTGAAATATGAATTAGTTTCTGTTTATAGATAGTTGCTTAATTGTTTCGATTTAACTAATATCCATCAAAGTTAATACATAAAAGTTTTATAAAGTGTAGTTACCTGATAAAAATATGTTTCACGGAGTGAAGCAGATGGGCTTCTTCATCGTTTTCAGTATACTCGACTTGATGGTCTCCCTCGGCCACGACATATCTCAATACATCGTGAGTGGTGATGTTGCTTAAGCTGACAA
>VNJN01003337.1:0-13168 GCA_008042485.1 Drosophila mayri | reverse complement strand
ATTATTTAAATTACCCAAAGAGGCAATAAGGGTGAACGAGGGATACACTTCAAGACGACAAGGTCAACGAGAAATACATTACACTTCAAAACATAAGAAACAGACAGTTCATAAGGATAGATTAAAACCATTTATTTCGTAATTAATTTGGTTCTTTTTACATTCCACGTATGTCCATACATAGTATAAAAACTATATTACAACTATATCAATAACATATGAATAAATAAGTCACACCAAAAAAAAGAAAAAAAAAAAAATCGTATATAAAATATATATAAAATCATAAAATAACTTCATTATATTACGTTATTTTTAAAAAGGAGGGAGATGTAGTATGCACATATATGAAATACCCATCGTACCAAGAGTACTTAACGGGTCCACACTGTAACACTTTGTTGCAGGTGTTTACGCAATACAATTGCGGTCATTAACTTCAAGAGGACGAAATATGAAGCGCCCACTTATACATTGGCCCGCACTCAAAGAATGCAAGTGTCAGCATAATTGCTGCACGAGCGGACCAATGTATATATATGTGTATATACCTCCGCGCTCAGCCTAAGCGAGCATAGCTATGTATTTAAGAATATTATATACACGACTCTCCGCTGCCGCTATTGGCAGCGCAACTATAAGACTTAGACTTAATTAATTCTAAAGGTAGATCGATAAGAACAGATTATGTTATGAGCTCGGAGCGGCAACTACAGTTGCTCTGAAAGAAACAATATCTTATGAGAAATAAATAATATAAATTGAGATTATAAAACTCAGTCAGAAGATCTTATTAATGATGTCGGGTAACCAGTCTTGGTTGGATCTCTCTCCGCTACCGCTCCGTAACAATGATGGACAATCTTATTACAGTTGCCTTCCCGATTCAAGCTCCGAAAATGGTGCTCCAATAACTCAGATGTATTAAGCCAAATTCCCAAAGAGGATATCGTCTCTAACGTCAAGTTAGACGAAACACTCCAACAATGTAGTGTTAAGACGCTGGGTTTGCTTTGGATGCCACAAAAGAATCAATTATGTGGAAGATCTCAAAAAATCGAAGCGTCAACCATCACCAAACTAGTGGTCAGTACGGAATCATCGCAAATATTCGATCCACTAGGATTCTTTGCCCCCGTGGTGGTCAAGGCAAAGATTTTCATGTAGACCCTGTGGGAATTAAAGATGGGCTGGGACGACGAGCTTCCTTAACACCTTCAGTTAGATTGGAAAAAGTATCGCGCTGATTTACAAGCGCTAAACAACATGCAAGTTCCAAGACACATATTCGAAAGACAGGTGCCTGTCACACAAGAATTGCACACGTTTGTCGACGCTTCAGAACGAGCATATGGTACAGCAGTATATGTGCGAGCAACATACAAAAATAATCAAGTATCTGTCTGGTTGCTGTGCTCAAAGTCAAGAGTTGCGCCGTCAGCTAAGAAGACGTTACCGCGGCTAGAGTTATGTGTCGCAGTTTTGGGAGCTGAAAGGATTTACGCATGTCTGAGAACAAGGCATCTGGGTACTTCTGGACTGATTCAACTGTAGTCCTGTCCTGGATAAATGCATTTGCAGCATCATACCACACGTTTGTGACCAATCGGATCGCTAAAATCCAGTCAGTGTCGCATCAATCCCATTGGCGACATGTGTCATCCGCGAATAACTCAGCTGATGTCCTATCAAGAGGAATTGCGGCAAGCAGATTAGCAGAGCACAGCCTCTGGCTATTCGGACCTCTATTCCTACACGGTCCCCGAGATAAATGGTCCAAAGTACCGAGCATCGCTCGCAGCGATTTAGAACGACAAGTGAAGCAGGTGAGCTTGCCAACATGTCAAGATCAACTGGGAAGCGATCTATACAGTTGCAACCACAGCAACTCCTTTTACAAGTTACAAAGCATTGTAGCTTACATGCTGCGATTTTGTCACAAGCAAAACCGATCTCCTACAACTACGCTAAGTGTAGGTGAACTGACGTATGCTAGGACCCTCATCTTAAGCACTATTCAAAAAATTGAATTCAGAGCTGAGCATAAGCAGCTTCGCGTCCACAGGACAGTGGACAAGAGTTCAATTGTCTCGCTGTCTCCAATAATCGGAAATGACGGTCTCATCAGAGTAGGAGGGAGGTTGGAAGAATCCAACCTGCCATATTCCGCAAAGCATCAAATCTTGCTACCATACAATGATCCAATTGTGAAGATGTTGCTACGAGAGAACATGCATTGCGGAGCGCAATCGTTGAGAGCCATAGCCAGACAGCAATACTGGATTCTAAACGATAAGACAATGGCCAGAAGCATCATCCACAGTTGTGTCAGATGCACAAGGGCACGACCCAAATTGATGCAGCAAATCATGGGTAATTTACCTGCGAATCGGGTAACACAGGCTCGTCCATTCTCTAACTCAGGAGTCGATTATTGCGGTCCCGTTTGGATTCACCATAAAATCCGGGGAAAAAGACCAGATAAGGCGTACATTGCAGTATTCTGCTGTTTCGCTACAAAAGCGGTGCATCTGGAATTAGTAAGCGATCTTACAACAGACGCGTTCCTCGCCGCACTTCGGCGCTTTTTGGGTCGACGAGGAAAGTGTCAGACCATACATTGCGATAACGCCACGAATTTTGTTGGTGCCAACAACCAGCTAAAGGTGCTAGAAGAAACAATCTTCACAGAACAGGCTCAGATAAAGATCGTAAACCAATGCAGTAAGCAGCAGGTGGAGTTCGAATTCATTCCGCCTCGAGCGCCATCGTTTGGCGGCCTATGGGAAGCTGCAGTAAAATCAGCGAAAAGGCTACTGGTATCAGTCACAGCCACATCATCGCTCACTTTTGAGAAACTCAACACAGTGATTATTGAAGTCGAGGCGATACTCAATTCAAGGCCCCTCACTCCGATGTCGTCTGATCCCACGAATACATCAGCGCTCACTCCAGGTTACTTTTTAATTGGTGAACCTCTAGTAGCGCCTCCTGATGCGAATCTGGCCCTACCCGGAAAACTTCGGTGAAAAGATGGGAGTTAGTGTCCAGGCTCAAACAGTCATTCTGGAATCAGTGGTCCATGGAATACCTACAAGAGCTACAAATGCGCACTGAGTGGAAGACCATGGCCCAGAATGTAAAAGAAGGACTATTAGTCCTAGTAAAAGAAGATAACGTTCCGGTAATGAGCTGGCCTATGGGGCAGATAATAAAGACCTATACGGGCAAGGATAATCAGGTTCGCGTAGTAGACGTCAAAACGGCTTCAGGCACGTTCAAACGACCAGTTATTCGTTTTGCACCGTTGATAAAAGAAGTAGCCGCAAAACGTCCACACAGCTCCGGTGAGGAGGCAGCACGGGCAGAAGAAAACCCCACGCAGAAGAAGAAGAAGTCATTTCCGATCCTCCCAACGGTGCTGGCAATGCTACTCATCCTGCCGTTAGCAATGGGACAATCGGTAAACATAACTCCGTTAGCAAGTCAGCCGGGAATATTCTACGAACGGCTTGGCACGTCCAGAATGGCAATCTCAGAATGGAACATAATTGCGTATTAAGACTTAAAGCTATATTGGAGCGACATGGAAATATTGGCTGCTGGGATAGCGGAAGTAAAACACAAATGTTCAGAGCTACGAAACGTCAATGCTTGTAGGTCAATATATGAACACTTTCAACATGTACATATATGGCGAACTGCAAGCAGGAAATGAGTGTATTAATCATTCTCGACAACGATGAGCACCACTTTATATAGTCGGAAATGTAGCAAATTCATTATTTGGCGTTCTGGACTCAAAGTACGCCAACGACATGTCCAAGATGATAAACAAAGTAAAGTCTAACAAAGACGTATTGATGATGCTCTTGAAAAATCAAACATCAATTCTGGACTCTACGCTAACATTGTCAGAAAGAGCAGCTCAGCCACCAACGATCGGGTCAAAAAGCTTGAGTACCAGATAGGTGCGATCAATCAAGAAAGAGAAATAGAGAAATAGCTAATGTGCTAACTGACGTTCGTCTTCAAACGATTAGTCCGATGCTAGTATCTCCCAAGCAACTAAGGGAGCAATTAGATCAGTTTCGGGAACACATTCCACCGGATCAACTGCTTCCAGTGGCGTCGGATAATGTTGTCCAACTCTATAAAATGATGCATGCCGAAGGCATTTTTTCTCTTGGACGTTAATGCACTACGGTCAGTACACTCAAGTGGCCCTTATGAAACCAGGCACGTGCCTGTTAGGGTTAGATATTAGTAGACCCGATTGAAAATATAGAAAAGAAAACGAGGAAATAAGCTACCGGCGAGCTGCCTGAATGTTTGCTTGCATGCAATTTAAGTGGGTAAGGATTAAAGTTTTTAGTTTAGGAAGACAATCAGCAAGTGAGATTACCGAGTACAAATCATTATAACTTGCACACAGTACTCTAAAGGGTTCCTGCAGTTCATAGGAGGTTCTACAATGGCGCAAAACTAAAGGTATGTAGGATCTAGTATGTCTACTCGGAACGTCGAAATTGATCTGGCCTAACAAGTCAGTACTTTCCACGTCGCCATTAATAAGGTTATAAATGAAGGTAATGCCTAGCATAGTTCTACGGTTGGCTAAGGAGGGTAAGTTAATTAGAAAAAGTCTACTATAATAGGAGGGTAATCTCTGGTCAGCATCCCAGTTTAAACCGCGTAGAGCGAAAAGCAAAAAGTTCTTTTGAACCGATTCAATGCGTTTACTATGGACTCCGTACTGTGGGCTCCAAACGCAAGATCCATATTCTAAGATAGGGCGAAGTAATGAAATATATAAAGTTTTAGTAACATAAGGATCATCGAATTCTTTCGACCACCGTTTAATAAATCCCAGCATACCCCTGGCTTTATTTACCATGTACGAAATATGATCAATAAAGTCAAGTTTGGGATCCAGACGGAACCCCAAGTCATCGACTGAGTTACAACGCGCAACCACGTCATCTTCAAGATATCACTACCGCTGGTGTCTGTAACACAGCAGGAAGTGTTCAGCACCATGCCCATCCCAACATGGAAGCAGGAAGTTGGCAGCAATTTAGCCTAAAAACCGAAATCATAGCCGTCAATGCCCATAGAGACCAATTCATGGGATTGACTAAGGACGAGTTTAACCAATGCATAGAGCTGCCAAAGGACGAGCACATTTGTTTTTACCACCAAGCCACATTCAGCGTGGAGAATCGGTGCGAATTTCAATTATTCAATAATAAAACTGAAACTCTCTGTGAGGTCTCTCAGTCAAGGTCTGAGCTTTTGTGGTTGGCAAGGCATCAGCGAAATAGATGGATGTTTGCCACACACAGTCTCATAGAACTTCAAGCGGTGTGCAAAGGAATATCTTTCACAGTGCAACTCAACGGAACGGGCTTATTGTCATTGGCCCCAGGTTGCACTGCACGCAATTCAGAAATTAGTGTAAGCACATTCAGCATTGTGGTCAGCGAAACGAAGGCTACATATGTTCGTTTTGGCAATATTACACAGATTGACTATAAGAACCCACCTGAGCCACTCCCAGGAACGGCAGCCAAGGAAGTCAGCTTGGAGGAACTGGGCGCTTTGCAACGCCAGTTGGTCAAATTAAAGGAGACCACCTGGAAGGATCAGCTCGTCACTCCTCAACATCATCAAGTAGCTGCTTATGTGGCCCTAGCGATGTCAATCATATTAGGCATTGTATGGGCTCTTAGCCGTACGGTCAGCAAATGGGCACACAACGCCGGATACCGTTACGCCGGACACCCGAACTCAGGCAGAACACGGAACAATCAGCACCAGAACCTACCCCACGGAGTTTTTCGTTCGACCTTAGTGAAGGTTGAACACCTGTTCAACGGCCGGGAGAATGTTCAGTCACGACACCGTTTATTCATAAGCAATAATATTTAGAATAATACGTAATAATTTTTCGGTCGCAGCAACCTGCATTTATCGTCAATAAAGTATCAATTACCAGGTCAAGCGAATATGCATAGCATGCGGACATGAGGAAAATGAAATAGGGCAATAAGTGTCAAGTCGCTTATATCTGATAAACCCACATTCACAGTAACCCACTTTATTTGTTATACGACATTTATGTTACCATAAGCATTTTTTACCTATATATACTGTTAAGTTTCACTAATAAAATCAGTACGATTTCTACCTCAACCAAGAGCTTTTATTCATGCATCAGAGGCTGTCGCCGTGTCTTCAGACCCTCATCCCTTCACCCAAACCAACCAAACCGTCCATCTAGTTCCAAGTGCTAGTTGCGACAACCAAAGGCAATACTTTATGCACTATCTGCCAGGCATCTCCGTATAAACATATATGTTGTTAGGTTCTTCAACATTGTGATGAACTTGTTCCTTATTCTCTCTTGAGAGCTTATGGCCTCTCTCAACCCTCTTTCTTCCTCCTGCATTTTCCTTATCTCTTCCTCCAACCTTTCTGCGTGTTCCGCATCCAAATTTCCTGTTATTGATTTTACCACGGAACCAAACCCATTTATCAAGCCCCTTGTTCTTCTCTTCTTCTGGCATATGGTTGCCAATCTTGCTTTCACCATTTAAAGCTTGTTCTGCAGCACCCTCTCGTTTTTGCATCTTCCCCTATATCCCTGAGCATCTGCTCCAAATTCGTTATCGCTCCTTGGTCCGTCCCAGCCTTACAATGTGTACAAGCGTTTTGCGGATAAAAGTCTGCCTAAAACGCGTTTACCTTTGGTAAGTAATCGTGTTCATTGTTAAAGGACATATTGTTCAAGAAATTTTGTGCTCTTCCTGTCAACAATTCCTGCGCTGTCAACTTATTGGCTGAATGAATCGCGTTATTATACGTTATAAATGCCTTATCCAGTACTTCTTCATGTTTAATTTCCAACTTTTTCTTCCTCTTTGCCTCGCTAATCAATCTGTATATTTCGTTATCGTGGAGTGCACTCTTTCAACCGTTGAATTACTCGACGACTGCTGAAATGACGTTGTGTGCAATTAAAACTCATACTGTCTGCAAAAGTCCTTGAATAGATTGGACAAGAACTCCGTTCCCTGATCGCAGATTTTTTTCCGGGTACCCCAAATAAGGCCATCAAACCCTTCATCGCCTTAACCACATTGAGACTCTCCCTTACCTGAATGGTCCGTTCCCAAGCGTATCACGAGAACTTGTCTATTACAGTTAGTACATTTTTCTTGTTTATAAAATACTAGTTAATATGCAATATTTCCATGTGATTTCCTGGTGACTCTGTCAAGTCGTACTTAATCCTATTTGGCCTCCTGTCATACTTCTGCACTTGGCAACTCTCACAATTGTTTATCGTCTGCGTAATCGCTTGTTTCATGTCCAGAAAAAATACTTTTCTCCTTAAATGGGCTAATGTTTCGTCTATTTCCCTATGTTTGCTTTTTTTCGTAGTAATCCTTGATGATCTGCTCCTGTTCGACTGTCTCCATTATATCCGGTAACAAAACTTAAGTATTTCTCTCTACCTAGTGAACGGTCGTGTTTTTTTCTTGCGCTCTCGTTTTCGTAAAAATCTTTATATTAAAACCGCCGGGGCTTATGTAAAAAAAATTCTACTTTTGTGTTTTATATAGCCTCCGTTCACTTCGCGTGCGCATGCAGCGTTATTAATTCAATCCCTTTATTTTCAATATTTAATTTTGCTGCCAGTGTTTGCTCTTTCTGTCTTTTTGCATTTCCTCTTTGCCCCTCTCCCGTTAAGCCGTTGTTGCTCTATCGCGACAGCTACAGTTTTCTAAACTCGCTTACTCTCACACTCCCATTCTCTCTAGTGCTTCAACTCTCTTGGTGCAGCTTCACTTTGCCCCTCATATCTTTTCGCCCCCTTATCCTATTGCTACTAGTACAGTGGGAAGTCTTCAGTAATGTCTTCCGATGTCGTCTGCTTCTCAAAAACCTGTAAAAAGGCTGTTTTGTCAAATGATCTTACCATCGGCTGCTGGCTGTGCGACAACATTTTGCACGCTAAGTGCGTTGGTGTTGCCGGCCGGACAGTTGATGATGTGAAAAAAAACATCGGCTTGCGCTACTGTTGCGATGCCTGACTTGAAATTGAAATGTCATCTTTCATGCGGCAAACCAAGGGCAGTTTTAAAGAGTTGTTATCGAGTTTCAACAAAACTCATAAATTCTTTTTAGCGCTTGATAAACAATTTAATTGCCTTACGCTATTAAATGAGTCTCCAAGGCGCAAAAAAACTGCAACTGGATAGCAGCATTGTGCCAGAGCTCAACCACCTGTGGTGGCCTCTCAACAGCAGCCGCCTGTGACTCAGCCTTCGACCTCAGAATTAACTCCGAGAATTTTGAGGTCAAGCGTTGGGAAAGAGTCGGTACCCGAAGGTGCTGTGGGACTAAACGTTCCACCGCAAATTAAAATTTTGTCTCCTATGGAAGCACGTATTTTGACCCCTCATAGCCCTGTAAGTGTATCCCCTCAGGGACTACCGGCCAATATGGGCACTCCAGGCAATCAGCCTGTCTCACCGAAAGCCCTCATCGCTATCCCACCTACGAAACAGATATTTGTTTCGCGGCTCTCCCCTGGTCAAACATCTGAAGATGTCATTGCCTTTATACAAGGCAAAGTTGGAGCTGAAAATTTAAAATTAAAGGTGGAATAATTCAAATTTTCTTACGCTAGGGATATTTCATCCTTCAAAATAAATTTCCAAAATGAATGTCCTGAGTATGTTGTCGTCAAAGAATATGAAGCAAAGAAAAAGAAACGGCCTGTTGGAGAACTCTTCCTAAGCCCGATCCGACCACTGCGCCTTCTACATCCTCTAACTCTGTCAAAAAAAACTAAATACTTCTCTGTTAATCTCCTATCAGAATGCGAGAAGCTTGCGTAGTAAGCTGCCTAAATTGTATTATGATAGTTTCGCATTCGCCTCCCATGTTATTGTGTTCACAGAAACCTAGTTAAAGCCAGAGATTCTTAGCTCCGAAGTTTTCCCAGCTGCATTCACGATTTATCGGATAGATCGGCCTGTCAGGCGCGGGGGTGGGGTCCTCATAGCGGTCAACTCCACTCTCAGTCAGTATTAGTAACTTTCGAGGAAAACAATGAAGTTGAATTCCTCTGTGTGAAGCTATCATTTAATGGTCGCTTTGTTTTTATTACATGTTCCTACATTCCTCTATTGTCGGAACTGCCTATCTTCTGGAACCACCTTTCCGCCATTCGGATGGATGCTTTCGCATAGAGACCATTTAGTAGTCTTGGGTGATTTTAATATCCCTAGGGCTATTTGGTCCCTAAATACCTCCTTTAACACACTTTAAACTTCAACACAGCATGACTTTATTGCTCAACTATCTGACTAGTTGCAGGGTCCAATTTTCGCAGGATCCTAAACAATTTTATAATTTTGTTAACAATAAACGTAAGGCGGTAACTCATCCTTCCTCACTCTCGTTTGCAAACGCAACTGTTAAGGGTGATCAGTCAATTGCCGATTTTTTTGCCTAATTTTTTTTTCAAATAACAGACTCCACTTCCATTGACCTAAATCAGACATATTCTTATAACATGCCTAGATCGAACCTAATATTCTGTCCATATATAGACGAAAGCTCTCTCTTTTTAGATCTTAATCGTGTAAAGCCAGTTTATCTGCCTGGTCCCGACGGAATACCGGGCAGTGTGCTTAGGTATTGTGCCGATGCCCTGTGCTCGCTTCTCCCTTCTGAAATTGTAACCCTTATCCGTAGAAACTTCGAACTTGCGACGACGGTCACGAGGTGGCCGCCGCCACCATGTAAATATCTGTTAATAATAGGTTAAGTTTAGTAATAGTGTGTAAATACTAGTGAGGGACATAGGCGTTAGGGATCATAGGGCCGGGCCCACATCTTGGCTACACCAGGGCTGACGTCATTAGAAACATTGTCAGCAACATCGCCCGCAACATCTTCGGGAACACCGGCTAGGGAACGGGTCGAAACGGCGGTACCACATCTAAAGGACCGGAACGCAAGGTCCGCCAATCAGCAGCCGGCAGAAATGGCCAGAGAGCGCGATCAGGGCAGAGGCCCACGGCGCAGGCGCCAGCAGCGCATCGGAATGCGAAATGGAATTTGCATCGGCCAACTGCCCATCCAAGAGGGAGCGAGAAGGAAAGCCCGGAATGCAGAGAATGCATGGAATGCGGAACGGCGCGTGCCATGGATCGCGGCAGCGCAGCCGCACAAGGGTTGGCAGAATCAGGTCATGGAATAAATGACAAATGAGATTAAGATCACTCGTAATCTGACCAGTGAAAACAAGAGTTTAACAAGCCCAGTGATTTTGAGTGACGATCGATAATTAATTTGCCACTACCAAGGACACCCGAAACCAAGGACAACGAGGACCCCGAATCCCAAAGGAACGAAGCTGCGGAAAATTCTCATCCTTCTTTTAACATTCATTTGGTGAGCGAGGCGAGTCCGCCAAAAAGTTATTTAAATTTTATTCGTTTGGGTGTGTATGCGCTTGCAGAGTATAAGAGAGGGATAGGAATAAACACAGATACACTTAAGGAAACACTAGAACCAAATTACATTTAACATGAAATAAAAGACAAACCATGAACACGCTGAACACTGATCACATTATTTTCATATCCCTATTTACCACCCATATCACCCGCTGTGCCCCTCCTCCCCACCTCGGCTGCCGTTGGGTAATTCCAGGCATCGATTTGGGCAGGACGGGGACAGGAGCGCCACTTTGCTGGGATTATTTCCGGTCGTGGACGCGGGCGGCGGTTGCGGGACCATTCTCAGCCGTCTGTCCAGCCTCAGGGTGCGCCTCAGGGCGCATCACGAGTCACGGGGCATATTTTGGGAGGGCGACGGCCCGCCGTTGGGATACCACGGTGGCTTGGACACGCCAGCGCCGCGGTTTTAGGTTTCGGTTGCGGGCGCGGTAGCGGCGGGCCGTCGCCCTCCCCTAAATATGCCCCCTTGACTCGTAATTTTCCAGCGGCGGCGCCCGGGCTAATCCCTGCGGCGCATACTGAGATTGGTGTGGCTTAATAATATAAAAGAGCCCAACATGAAACTTCAAAGGTGGAAAATCAAATTGAATGAATTTGATTACAAAATTAAGTATCTTCCAGGCAAAGAAAATTATGTAGCCGATGCTCTTTCCCGCACATTAATAGAGGAAGCCATGGTTGGTGAAATCGCGGACAGTATGGATGCAACAATGCACAGTGCCGCTGAAGACAATTTAAATTACATTTCCATTACGGAAAGACCCCTGAACTATTTCTCGAGGCAAATAGAGATAGAAAAGGGAGAAACAAACGCAGTTAACACGAGTCATTATTTTCAGAAATTAAAAATTAAAATCATATATGACGAAATGACGATCGAGTTAGCTAAAACCATTATCAAGGAATATTTGTGCACAAAGAAAAGTGCTCTTTATTTCCAAGATGATGACGACTTCCTGATATTCCAAAGGGCATACATTGAAATCATAAGCCCTAATAGTTTCACAAAATTGTTGCGATGTACCAAAAAGCTAATTGATATTCTGACTTATGCTGAATTTAAAGACTTAATCTTAAAGAAGCATAAAGAACTTTTGCACCCAGGTATAGAAAAAACTATTAAGTGGTTTAAAGAAGATTATATATTATATTATATTATATAGTCAGAAACTGATTCAGAACATAATCAATGAATGCGATGTCTGCAACATAGCCAAAACTGAACACAGGAATACTAAACTCACATTCGAAACAACACCCGAAGTGTTAAACGCGAGGGAAAAATATGTGATTGATTTTTATCTCATAGGGAACCAAATTTTCCTATCATGCATAGATATCTATTCGAAATTTGCTACATTGGTTGAAGTAAAGAGTAGAGATTGGCTAGAAGCAAAGAGAGCCATCATGAAGATATTTAACGATATGGGAAAACCGCAAAACATAAAGGCGGATAAAGATTCAGCATTCATGTGTATAGCACTACAAAATTGGTTAAAATCGGAGGGCGTAGATATAGCCATCACTACAAGTAAAAATGGTGTATCTGATATAGAAAGGTTTCATAAAACGATAAACGAGAAGCTGAGAATCATTGAGTCCAACTACATCCTCACCGAACCTACATTTAATAAGTTTTATATTTATGAAAATACAGTTTATAACGCACATACAGAAAAACAAATTTTTGACAAATGTTTAGTCGGAATTATTAAACAGGAACCTACTAAAGCACATAAAAGTTTCCAAATCAATTATGTAGAGCCAAACATATTAATCACTTGGAATATTCCTGAAACAACTATTAATCAAAACTGCATCAACAACACAGTTTCTATACAAGGAAACAACATTATTAAAATCAAGAATTGTACTATGCAAATAAATGAATTTATAATTTCAAACAACTTTGCAGATTTTACACAGTCAATTTATATTGTTAACGACGTGACCAAAATGGAACCTTTGGCATACATTCAAACAAAAGAAATAATAGAATCCCATGTAAAATATTACAACGTGTTTGAAATTATATGTCTTACATCTTTTGTCATCACAATCTTAAGCTTAATCCTGTATGTCATTTATAAATTTAAGAATATACCTAAGCAAATCATTGTTAAATATAAGAATAACAATATAACAAACAAGAAGAACAACCGATCCCGAAACAAATTGTAAATGATCAGATCATTCCGGAAAATAACATTATGATTTATCCCACATTATCTGCCTGAGGTCAGGACAAATTCAAAGATTGGGGGAGTGACATATCCACAGTCCTATAGACTTAGTACATGCCTACTTAGTTAAATATGATTATACATGTAATATAATCATCATACCCTTTGCTACCCTACAAGTGTATAGACACACAACACATACACCCCATGCTACCCTACAGTTATGAATCATTATCGTATGATAAGCCAACCAGCAGTAGACCAAACAAAACTATTGTCTAAACATCCTGCCCTTATTTAATCTAAACATCCTACCCCTTTTTCACACGCTTAAGATCAGACTCGTTAACTCGTAAACAGATATATCAAATTACAAAAGAGAAATCGAATTCAAGAGTCAATTAAAGCTGTCACAATCCATAATTAAACTCTCTCAGAATCTTC
>VNJN01003331.1:0-61744 GCA_008042485.1 Drosophila mayri | reverse complement strand
AAATCACTTGCAATTGTGAGAACTTTGTTTTGGCACACATTTACGATTTTCAAGAGCATTTAAAGAGCTGTCAAGAAAGTGCTTTTTAGGTGCTATATCCCCACAAGATCATTTATAGTCAGCTATATGGAATTCTGCCATGAAAAGGGAGCAGAAACACTTGCAACTGAGCTTTACTCTGGCACACATTTACGATTTTCAAGAGCATTTAAACGAGCTACCAAGAAAGTGCTTTTTAGGTGCTAAATAATAATAATAATAACCGATTTAGGGTTAGGTACTATTCTTACCTTGTGCAATCTAGTTATCAGCGTCTCGTTGTACTCCATGTTGCCCTCGATCATGCCCGTCATCGGGTTTGAGAACCACTCCTTGAACTCGCGATGCGACGAGAAGACATAAGGCATAAGGAAGTGCATCAACGACCACAACTCCATCAGGTCATTCTGCAGCGGTGTTCCCGTCAAGAGAAGACGTCTATTAAACGGAAAATAAGACAAAAATACTTGATAAATCCACTCACAATAAAGGATTTCTTGGTTAACTGTTTCGAAACAAGGCCACAAGCATTCTAGGGTGGGATTAGCATGCTCTGGTTTAGTATGCGGCATTATAGCGGATTTAATTTTAGCACCCAAGCGTAGTCCCCATGCTAGTTTAGCATTCGCATGGTTACTGATTTTTGGTGCTGGCAGGCAAAGGTTAACTTTTGTTGCATAAAACTTACCTCTCGGTGGAAAAGTTTAGCAACAGTTGCCAGCGTTGCGACTTGAAGTTCTTGATGTTTTGCGCCTCGTCGAGGATCAGGTACTTCCACTTTTTGCGCCGGAAACTCTGCTGATCCTGCACCACCAGCTTGTAGGATGTGATACAGACATGGAAGGCATTCGGCTTGGTCCAGCCGACGCGCTTCAGCTTCCGCTCCTTCTGCGAGCCGTAGTACGTGAGTATTTTAAAGCCGGGACACCACTTCTTGAACTCCATCTCCCAGTTGAGCATCACAGACGAGGGCACCACAATGAGATGCGGTCCCCAGTTGCCCCTGGCGCAGGCGAGGTGAGCCAGCAGGGCGATAGTTTGGATGGTCTTGCCCAGACCCATCTCATCGGCCAGGATTCCGTTCAGCTTGCGCTCGTTCATCGTCACCAGCCAGTCGAGTCCAATGTGCTGGTACTCACGCAGCGAGTGCTTGAGCAGGAAAGGCACTGGTGTAACCACATTTGTGGTTAACAGGGTGTTTCCCTTGGGCTGCAGACTCTCAGCCAGAGCGGCGGCATCGTTGAGCATATCGTCCTTGTTCGCGCCTCCTGTGGCTGCAGTGCTGCCATCACCAGCAGAGCCAGATCCTGCTCCAACAGCATCTGACATCAGGCTCTTAAGGCCATCCTCCTGATCCTCTGGATCCTCAACTTCAGTGTCAGTTATAATAGTCGAAAGATCTTCATCATCGGAACCATCTACGCCGCTTTCATCGGAGGAATCTTCAACGACCGTTGATTCATCATCCGAGTCCAGTTCGAGTTTCCGGCGCTTAGCGCTGGGTGGCTGGTCACTAATTCTGCCCGACTTGTACTTCGCCAGCAGCTGTTCCACCGATAGATCATTGTCAGCCTCCAGCTCGTCGATCTCCTTCTTGTGATCGATCTCCTGCTCGGCCTCTTCCTGCTTGCTGATGGTGTTCTCATCGTCATCGCTGGCTTCTTTCGCCTCAAACTCACTGTCATCGCTCTCATCGGCTTCGGTCTTTATCGCCGAACTCTGCTCCTCCTCTTTCATGAGCTTATCACGATTCTCCAGATAACCAGGCGGCAGGTCATTGAGAAAGTCGTCAAAATCCATCTCGGATTCCTTGGCCAAAGCCTTGACCTCCTCCTTGACATCCGCTGCCTCTTCCTCGGCCTTGGCAATGGTTTCCTCATCATCTTCGGAACCAGATTCTGGCCGGAATTCGTCTGTAAAACAGAGATTTTAGCATTAGAAGCTGTTTACTAGCCATGAGTAAAAGGTGTCTAAGAGGTGAAAGCATCAGGCAAATGCCTCGCAAATGCGACCATCCCAAGGTAACATCGAAGTGTTCAAAAATAGCCCACAACAACGTTTCAGTGTGTATTTTATCATCAAGTGCAACAGTTTATCGTGTTTCTGGGTGAAGGAAGGGAATTGGAACTTACCATCGGATTCCCGCTTGGGCGATGTCAGACGGCTGGAATTAAGACTGGGCGTATCCGCCACACTCTTGTTCATGCCCTCGGCCAACTGTTGCGAGAACTTCTCCGTCTGGTCGACAATGAAACTGAGATGTTGGTCCAGCGCTTGCTTGCGTTTCTCCTCGATCTTTGTCTGGTGCTTGTACTCCACCAGTTTCTCAACATTCGACCAGAAGCTCTTCACCTCACGCGCAATGAAGGAGGCCACTCGCTTCAGTTGCAGCTCCTGGGCCTTTTCCGCTCGTTGGGCGGCGTTGGCCTTGTCCTGGAAATACTTTTGCACCATTTTGGCGCACTTCTTGGCCGCATTCTTTTTCCATTTGCGCTCTTGCGCAAAGTCCGCCGCCAGCCAGACCATCTCCTCGAGGAGGTAGTCCCAGTGCGCCTTGGGGCGGATGGGCTCCTGCAGCTTGGGCAGGCGCCGCTCAGTCCATAATCCCTCTCGCTGTAATTCCGATATGCGCTGCATCACATACACCTCCTGCTTGGCCTTGAACGAAAACTCCTGGGCTGCACTGTTCGGCGTACCGGAGCCAGGTGCCAATGCCGGACTGAGCAGGCTACCCGATGTTGGTGTTCCGGGCGTAAGAGCTCCGCTGCCACCCAAAGCTGCAGCCGGGCCATTGCCCGTGTAGAGCGGTGTGGGAGTGCCAGCTCCTCCGGATGCCGTGGATCCCCCACTTGAGGCATTGTTTTGTCCCTGGTTGCGACGTAGCGTCGCCGTCGATCCCACAGATGTACTGCAGGGCAACAGCGGAGTGCCACCTTGGAAAAGAAGGCGAGATAGATTTGTTTAATTAGCTAGCATTGGTAATCGATCCCGAAGATCGTCGGTGGTAGAAGAAGATCAACTCTTGGCATGCTGGAAAGTGCATCAAGTGTACAAAAGAGAGAGAGAGAGCTCTACCAGGAAAGCAATAATAATGATGTATGAATGGAATTAAATAGATTAAACATGAGAATCGGTTGCGAATCAGTTGCTAAAAACAAAAGGGATGGGTTCTTCATGCAAAACTTATTCCTAGTGTGGAGCCCGAATTCAATGCAGCAGCTGCTTGGCAACAAGATCGCTGTCACATGGATAAGCGGAGCACCGATTGCATCTTTTCTCTGGCAAGCTTACAAATAGTCATCACATGGGGCTATAGTTCGATGTGACACAGAGTGCGCTTGCCTTGGACATAAAGGAGCGTTGCTTAAACTATAAACTTTGTTAGACAGCTGTCTATGGAATCCTTTATTGTCAGCTATATGGATGCCACTGATAACGGCCGAATCACTTGCAACTGAGCTTTGCTCAGGCACAAATCAACAATTTTCGAGAGCATTTATTTATGACAGGAAAACGCTTTTAGGTGCGGGATTTACACTAGACTAGAGCTAATATGATGCGACTGGATGATGATGAGTGTAACCCCAACAACCGCATGATGAGTTTCAAGAGTAGCGCCTTTTCTATAGTAACTATTTATGATTAAGTTTTGCTAACTTGCTTACAAAATCAACGCAATCAGTCAAACGATACATTTATCAATTATTCATCGATTCAGAAATGAAATTAAAAAAAAAAGAGTCGTAAGCAGCAGATTTACCAATATCAATCAATCAATCAAAACTAAGGGCAATATATTATCTTAACACCAATTCTAGGAAACTGTTTACAAATAAAAACAAAGAATGAGAAATTAATTTAAAGGCACATCAATCAATGAATGCACTACTTTGCTTGGCAAATCATAAAATATATATGCTTCAAAAGGTAAAAACACACAAACTTGCTTTTATATAAGATAATTGAAATCAAAATTAATAGAATTTTAGCTGTGTACAAATTTTTGAGTAATTTTTGTTGTTGTTTTTGCGAACGATAAGCACCTGGCACCAAAGGTACAGAAGGATTTCCTACGGCAGCAGGAGGAGCGGGTATTTGACCAAAGACCATACCGTGACGACCTCCTAAAGGTCTACCGGGTATGTGACCTATATTATAACGATAACGGATATACAATTATGGTGAGTTTGAGAGTGATGTGTGCGTTAAAAGAGGATGTTAAGGATAGCGGCAGCAATAAAATGTGTAAAGAATAATTGTGAAATCGGGTAAAATGAATACATTTTATTAATAATAAATAGCATTACGGCGGACGGGGGGGATTATCGGTGGTTATGTGTGGCTAAATGCTGCATGTTGTGTTGGATTTTGATTGTTTAGTAGTTGAACTTTTGCTTTTTATTAGTAAAATGCACATTGCGATGGCGGCCACAATATATCGCTATCACATTTGTCACAACTTTCGAGTTAAGTGCAGGACGTGCGTTTTGGCAGTTATTTGGCCAGTTTCTTCTCGGAGTAAAAGAAATTGTTTATAGTTTTTGCATTGATTTTACAATTTGAATTTAAACAAACTTAATAACAAAAAATACATTTTCTTTTTGGTCGAAACGAACACAACATAAATACAAAATGAAAGGGGGAGCGCAGAGAGAGAGAGAGATCATTAATGCCATGGTGAACACGGTTAATTTACCTTGCTGCGTTAGCTGGACAACGGCGGCGGGTAGCTTCGTCGAAATGGCCACGGGCGTGGCCCCAACGGCTGGGATTTTAATCTCTGCCTCCGGTGGCAGCACATTACCGCTCGCTTCGGCAGGACTTGCACCAGCTGTGCTGGTGACGGTTGCACTACCAGCAGGAGCACCACTTTGGACTGCTGGGCTGCTGTTGCTTGCGTTGCTGGCTATTCCTGAGGGTGACTGTGAGGCTGTGCTGCTGCCAATCTTGCTTGGCACTTGAGATTGCGTATTCTGCAAGGAGATACAAGGAAACCCCAAATTAGTTTATGCTAGGAAGCCTTCAATCAAAGGCATATGGTATGTTTCATTCAGACAAATGCCTCGCAACTGCGAACATCCCTTTAAATTCGCCAGAACCAATTAAAAATAAATCGGTAACGGCACTCAGTTGAATTTTATCATCACCATGAAAAACTTTTAAAGAATAAATAAACCCAAGTATTCTAACCGTTTTCAGTGTGTTATTACTAATGCTTCCATCCAATGTGATCACTCCAGTGCTGATCCCACTGAACGCCGTCGTCGCCTCCACAGAGACTTGCTGTAGCGTACTACTCTTAGTAGGTTGATTTTGGGCTGCAGCTGCTGCTGCTGCCGATGTGCTCGGCTTATCCTCGTGTACCAGCTGATCTATACGATTCGCATTGCTATAGCTGATGAACTGCGGAGTTGGTGTCTTCTTGCGCCACGCAGGGTAGTCCATCATACTGCCGCCGTTTTGTAGATAAAAGTATTCCGACACATTTTCAAGATGCCTGATAACGGAGGGGAAATTTGTGAGCCACTGTCAGAAGGGATGTGTTTTAAGCTAATTTACCTTTCCTTAAGATTACGCAAAATCTGTAATTTCTGCTGCAGTATGCGCTTCTTGAGCGCATTCAAGTCCTGCAGGGCCGTGGATGAAATCCCGCTGACCTCGCTGCTAGCAGCCACCGATGCCGGCAACAGGGAGCCAACAATATTGCTGCTGCTGGCACTCCCAACGATGCTTGTCTCGTTGTCCAAACGCTGACGCTTGGCCTGCGGCGGCGATACGGAGGATTCTATGATGTTAGTTGTGCTGGAGGCAGAGTTGGAAATTGTGGAACTGGAGTGGAAGTGGGCGGGCAGTGCTGCTGCTGCTGGCGTGGCTGCCGTTGCCTCTGTCGTTTGCTGTTGTGGCGGCAAGGGCGACAGCGGCACAGGCAGCTGCGCACTGGGCAGCTGCTTCTGCTGGGGCTGCTGGTGCTGATGTTGCTTGCTACTGCTGGCGACTCCCTTTCCTTGGGGCGGATGGTGATGATGCTGATGGCGCGAAGCCGGCAAAGCTGCTGCTCTGCTGCCGCTGGGAGCTGCGCCTCCTGCTGCTGCTCCAGCTCCGGCTGTGCTAACTGTTGTTGTTGTTGTTGTATTCGTAGGTTTGGGGTTTGTTGCAACTGATTTTTCGGTAGAGTAAGAAGTTACGCGGTCTGACACAGCAGGAGGGGCCGGGCGAAGCCCTTCATGCCCCCCTCCTGCTGAATTACCTTCATTCATGTTTGAGACATCTGCAAAAGGAGGGAACAGAAAGGGGGTTGGGTGAGTTCCCACTATTATTTTGAACTGATATCCGCTGCTTGGCGGGAAAATTAATAGTAGCCGGCGGCAGAGCACATGTGCCGCCGCTGCAGCCCTGGTCAGAAATTCGATCACACACACAAACTGCCCTAATTCCCGCCCAATAACGCTGCGTAATATCCACTATCAGATAGAAGTAACAACGAACAAATAAAGCAAAAGTCATCATTGAATAAAACGCTTATCACACAATTTTCCATCTCACCCCGCTCACAAGCGAATCATAAAATGCAACCCTGCGGCACTTAATTTTCCACATCCGCACACATACACGAAAACACACGCAAGCAGGTACCTCGCTAATGAAATACTACATGTGAGAAAATTATTTTCCATGCATAAAATTTTCCATTGTGCGCTGGTTTTTTCAAATTTTCACCATATTTCAACGCTCAAAATAAGCACTTTACACACACACACACAGCCGGAATGCGCCATCCCACTGGTTAGAAAGAGGCGACTATACGTATCGAGTATGGCGGCGTCGCTTCCTAGTCTTGGTGTGCGCGTCGATTCTTCCGCGGGGCGGACATTTTTTTCAGCAAAATTACCTCAGACGGGGAGAATTTTAATCACAAAATATCCACATCTCTACGAGGCATCCGAGCATAAAATTGGTGCGTACGCGTTGCAAAAATTGTGCGGCACTCGATAATCTACAATTTGCACCGAATTTCCTCCACATTTACTGAATTTTTCGTTTGGCAGAAAGTGCGAGACGGACGCACGTCTGCTCCTTCAAACAACAACAAATAGTGTGACCATGGGTTTGATGTGAAAGAATACCTCAACATTGGGCCAGATATCGTTGCTATAGTATCGATATACTTTGTCAATATGATGTCAGCGCTGTTACGTTTTTGCATAAATAATAAAAACTATAGTGTACTATTTGATTATTTGTATAATTTAACTCCCTTTTTCTCTCGACAACACTTTAGGTATTAGTATGTGTATAAGTGTGCAGTAGATAGTTTCAGCGTTGTGTTCCAGACTCGAGCCTGTCTAGTCCGTTGGGTTTTGGATGACGATCAGGATGAAGTCCTTATCGGGAGCCACCATGATCTCGTGCTTCTTGGAACGCACCCGCAGGAATGTCATATCGTTAGAGGGATCCAGATCTCTCACTACGCTTCGGGCCTTGTCCGCCAGCTGACTCATTAACCCAGCGTACTGGACGGTGGTCGTGTTGTCCAGCGTCGACTTAACCGGAATTCCTAATTGGGAGTGGAATTGGAATAGGCGTTAGATGGTTGGACTTTTGGTTGTCAAGCTATTAGGGAAGGCAGTAACAACACCCATACACCCACCTTCATTGTTGACCACAATTGTGCCCACAACTCCTTTGTGGCTCTGGATGCGCTTCAGAGTTTCCTCAACCTCTTGGGACTAAAATTGAAATGTACTTCATTGCCGTTTTGGACTTGTAAACTTCTTACTTACCATGTTTATCTATAATTTTGTCTAAACTTTGGCCAAAACCACTGTTTTTATGAGAGAAAAAGTTTGTTATTATGCCAGTGTGGCCACCATCTGCCCCCAAAACATACCTTCAAGTTGGTGATCCAAAATATACCAAATGATTTCAAAAGAATATCTCTAATTAATTTTAAGAAGCTATTTTAGATAAGCTATTTTATTTTCAGCTTTATAAAAACTAAATTGTAACGATTATTTTTCTATTTTAAAACTAGTCATAAAAAATAATTGGCAAAATTCAGTGAAAAAAATTTAAAAATACAAATAAAAATATAAATGTTTTTTGATTAAATAGAATAGAATAGAAATAAAAATAGAATTCTTAATTATATCCCTTGATTGTCTTCAGCCCCTCCTTAACAGTTCCATCACAAACTATGACCCATTTAGCAACAGTATCCCGTGGAAACGCTCCTTGGAAACCAAGAAAACGAAAGAATTGGGTCAAATACAATTAAACAACGTACAAATATATTAATTCTTTAAATGTTTCTCGACACTCCAGAAAGGGTAAGTTGATTTTTATCTTAAATTAGATATTTTAGTTTTTATTTTAAACACAGCCCCCGCGAACCCTGCGATATGTGGAAGAAGCTTTTGAGCAGGTGAAGTCTAGGAAAAATGTTCGGGATGTGGTGATTCTCAACGATTCAGGACATCCGGTAAAAAGTTCCATGCATAATGACGACGCTGTGCAGTTTTCGGGACTTTTTCAGGCCATACGAGGAAGATTAGAGCGTGGAATGGCCAAAATAGATCCCACAGACGAACTTCTTATGCTGAGAGTTCGCACAAAAACCACTGAGGTCCTTTTGGTGCCGGACTCTAAAATTACAGTTCTCGTTGTTCAAAATGCCCAAGATAATTTTGAGAATGGGAACAATTTAATGGACAATAAATAAAAGTATAACTAGCAGTTTATTTACCATTTTATTTTTAACGCCTCCGATAAATTAAATTCAAAACAAGTAAAACAAACAAAACATCGATATACTATCGATATATTTAATTTAAGAACTGCGGTCACTCAACGCTCTCCGTCGTCGCGGCTGTTTGTCGCTTTCCGTTGTTGTCGTCTGTTTTTCTTCCGTTTAATCCGCCCGCGTTGCGAAAATACACATAACACACAGTTACATTACAATCGGAATTGCGAGCGCAACAAAACGCAACAGCAGCAGCAGCAAAAGTGAGCGCGGTGCCAATACTTGGATTGCGTTTGCGGCCGCGAATTTCTGGTGACGTCGCCGTCTTGTAGGGCGTAAAAGGCAAAAGCAAAGCAAACAAACGCGAAAAGCGTAGTAGCGATAAACGAGCGTGAAATACGCAGCAGATAAAATACAATAAAAGCAACAACGTCACGAGCACTCAATGATTTATTGTTCAAATTTAAATCTATTATTTTCGGCATCTTTCGCGAATCGTGTGTGTGGTAGTGATAGTGCGCACCTGTGTGTGTGTTGAAAGAGCACCGCCTCCCAACAAAAAAAGGAAGGAATATCTAATCCAACGGTAAATGCAGCGCCGCAAAAATGTGCAGCCTGACGCTAAACAACATGGTCAACGTAACGCAGCAGGACCTCCACGATCTATTGGAAATTTTCGAAAAAAAATCATTCGAGGCGGCGGCCTTTGAGGAAGGAACAGCGGTAAGTTTATTAGCTATACATACGTGTGTGTCGGTGTGACATACATTTAGGCGCACGTGCACGTGCTGTCGCCGCAAGAAGAACAAACACACACACACAGTCACAGTATGCGTGGCGCCTCCGACGAGGACACGTCAGTTGTCCCGTTCTCTTCTTATGCTCTTCTCTCCTACTTCTTATTTTTCTTCTCCGGTTCCTCTTTTTCTTCCTCTTTTCCGTTTTTGCCGCGCCCCAAAAAATCCTCTGGCACTCAAAATGGCCGCCATTAAGCTTCCTGCGAGGAAAATAGTCTTTTCATGGAAATCAATAGGCAGTAAAAGCCGTCATTTAGCTTGTTCTAATGGATTAAGTTGGCCAAGAGCAGGAGCACTTGACAAATAAGCCGGTTAGAGATGTATTGGGGCCACTGAAAGTGATCACAAGCCGTTAATTATCCTCTTGGGAACGGGAGAGCTGAAACTTTTGATTTATTTATGTTTTCACATTTCAAATACTCTTTTTTGATACAATTTTTGGGTCATTTCTTTAATCTAATCTCAATTGTGGTTTTATAAATGTTCAACAGCAAACCATTATTTCATTATTATTATTGCATTTCTTTGTTTGGTTTTGGTGATTATACTTTCTGTTATGTTTTTATTTTTTATAATCAGAATGAGGGAACTTAAACCTAACGACCTTGTGGCTCACTTATAATAAAAACCGTGAAAGCTACAGACTAATTACTGTTTTATATTTATGAAACCTTTTAATGATTTAATGGTACTTTTGAGAATATTGTTTATTATCCTTTGTTTGTTGTTAAGGGTGAAATGCCGTAGTTTAATAGTGAATTTATTGAGTTTTAAGTTCATTAACCTTTGGGTCGTTCTACGGTTAAGAATATAATATAAAATAAGTATCTTTGGAAAATACAAATTGAAATTTCAGATTTTTAAAACTTTTATAAATGAAATGGCATATTTTTCATCTACAAGTTGCATTGTTTCCTTTCTAATAAAATTACGAAAAATCAGAAATCCGGTTTTCCAAAACCGGAAACATCTCCTTCTCGGGTTTTGTTCTGGAATCGCTGCTGAAATTCAATAACACACCGCACACACGTCTTCCGCTGTAATTAAAAGCTTGATGGCCTTTTTAAGACCCGCTCTCGATTTACGCATTAATGTGCACTTATTTTCCCTGGCACGCACTTTTGTTTTGTCTTTTCTCTTTCCCCTAACGGACCTCTTTAACCCTTTGACGCCCCCGTTAACCCTTCTCGTGAATGTCACGCACGCTGCCTTAATGGTCGCGAGTGTGTAATTCCGTGTTATCGCCCCGCTTAGCCGGCAATTGCAAATAGCAAATAGCGAAATAATAAAATAACAATTGAGTTGGCAACAACCAGAGCCCAGCTGGCAGCCAGCTCATTTGCATGCCCGAGTATCTAGTGCCAGGTAAAAGCACCTGGAAACAGAGCGAGGAAAGCCGCCGACTGGAGCCTTGGCACGTAACTCACGTTTCCCGAGCGATGTGAATGTTTGTGCAGCTGAGAAATGGTTGTGCATAATTGACAAGATTCAGTAACTTACTAACTGTGTAACTGGCGGCCAAGGGCCTAGCCCAGATATCTTACTTTGTTGCAGCAAAGGTGGCTTTTTATCTGTTAGCTAACGTTATCACCCTGAGCTTTTCAGCGCCAGTTAGTGGCGGTTCCTATTTCTATAATTTCTATAATTTCTATATTTTCTATATTTTCTATAGTTCTATAGTTCCCTTATCTGCCAGCGCCTCCGAAGGCAAACAAACAGAGGGGAGCCTTGATACACAGCATTGCATTTGATGATGGGGTGCAAAGGGTGAATTTTGTATATGGAGAAGCTGCTCTTCTGGGTTCAAGGTTAAATTTTGCCAGCAGCGGCGATTAGATTAGGCGCCCAGCCAATGGCACAATATTTAACCCACTGACGTAGGCCGGCGATAGCCGCAAAAGCTGCTCCCAGGAGATCAGAAAGATCGCCGGCCGAGCGTGTGCAAAAATATGGCTGAAAAAGAGGCAGTTTTGTTTGAATTACAGGGGGAAAATACAGTGGGAACCGGGAGGTCTGAAAAATATGTAAACTGATTTAATGATAATTTATATTCTTGATTTTTAGTTATTATATATTAAACAGCACCCTAAATGGCTTTGTTTTGTAAGCTTACTACAAGCTGATTATTTAATAATAAAATCTACCAATTATGTAGCTCTCTTAGAAACTTTGTTAAGATTAAGGCTTATCAACTCTTGAAAATTATTACGAAACCCTTTGCTAATTAAATAAATACAGTTACTATATTATTTACCCATCCAAAAACCCACTATAATTAAGGTAATCTCCCAGGTTTTCTTGAAAGGTGTTCCCTTGGGCGTATCTCTCATACGTTTTTCCCCGCTTTGTCTTTGTGCTCATTCTGTTATCGAGTCAAACAAAAACAAACCAGTATAAATAGCTCTCTGCTGGCACGTGACACAATAATTTGCGTTTTAGATTAGCCCGGGAATGCCTTATTATCAGCCTTATCAACCTTATTTCCCCACATTCTCGGTATTATGACTGCACATCAGCACAAACTGGTTACACCAAGATATGGAAACATTTATTATTAAACATCACATTCATTTAAAAAAAATTACATTTATATTTAGGTTGGCAAAAAAATCATTACATTTAAGTTTTATTTTCTAAAAAAAAAAATTCAATTATATTTTAAAAATCGTACGATCGTTGGACAATCATTATCTCCATTTATTTACCAACCCTGAAAGTTACGCCGAAACTCCTCCTCAAAGTCCGCATGCTGCAAATCCAGCTTCTGGAAGTCAGTGCAGCCCTCCTTCTCCAGCTTGGCCTGGGCCCATAAAATCAATTTGATGAGGAACATCATTCGAGGCTCCACGGGTCCATAATCCTTGCCCCTGCTTGCCGTTTGATGGCACCGCAACATGGCCGAGTTAATCTCACCTGCCACTTTCTGGCGATAGGAATGCAACATAAGCTCGCCCAGGGGACTCTGCTCGGGCCGTTCAAAGGCTAGCAGACCCATAGTTCGTTCCACCTCCCGCCTCAGGTCTGGATTAACCTGCGTGAAACCGGAAGTCGGGCTCTGAGCAAAGCTCAGGGCCTTGGACACCTTCTGATCCCTGATCATTTCGATTAGACGCAGTTGCTGCATGTGAAAGTACACGTAATTCTCCGTCTCGAAGATGCAGGGATAAATGCGGCTGGCCAGGTCCATGGCGTACTTTACTTGGCCCACACGCACAGCCTCCTGGATACGCATACGATCCCCCATGGTGTCCATATGGGGGCACGGCTCCAAATTTGCCTCAGCCATGAAACGCTTGGCTGCCTCCTGATAACCCTCTGGGGAATGTGAATTAGATGAGAAGAGTTTGGGAGTATATGGCATAGGACATACATACCTGAAACCAGATAGTTCATTACCAGGCGGTTAAGATCCATCTGTCGGCACTGGAAGCTTGCCATGCGGTGGGGCCAGGAAGTCGGTGGCTTGAACTCGGACATCTTGAATTAATCTAAAGGGTTTATTAGGTACTGAAAATTGAGATAAAATATTATATTTAAAATATACCTTAAAAAGGGGATCTTATAATTACATTTCTCTATTGAATTAATGCATTTTTTTATGTTTGTTTAATGATATTTTATCCGTTGTAATTTTATTTAATAGAAAACACATTTAGCAAGCTTTTAATTGAGCCTTAATTTTCTTAATAATTATAATTAAATCTTTGAAATGCAAAGAATCCAACAAGTGTTGTTACTGCCATATAAAACTGTTAAAAATCTCCTTAATTATTTATTCCATATAGGAAAACATTTCCCCCATATAGCAGCTGTGATGATCTGCGTTGATCATTATATCACTTTTGATTTCAGCAACGAGCAAAAGTATTTTATGTACTCTTTTGCACTCTTTTTGTATTTTGGCTCAGACAAGTTTATTTTCGAAATGGCATTGAAAATATCTGCTGCTGCTGCAGTTGCATATATATTTATATATATGTATATATATATTGCAAATGTGTATTATTTTCTATTTGGTGTCTGTGGGAGGGCCATCTGTCTGTTCGCGTGGGCGCCAAAAGTGAATTTCCGAGGCAAGTAAGCTCGTCGCTGCTCGCTCTCCCGGCCAAGTGAAAAATGCCAAAAATAGCAAGAAGGCGAAGGCTTTCCTTTTCAAAAAATATATTTTGATTTTGTAAACAATTTTATTTTTTATTGCTTATCGCCAGCTTTATATTTTTGCAGCTTGTGTTAGTTTTTTTTTTTAATAATATTTGCACAGTGCCTGAAAGACCCACCTGTTGTTGTTTTTGTTGTTATTTTTGTTGTCACTTTTCAGGAAATTTCAAAAAAGGATGAACAACTTGTGAATTCCATCAGGGCTTCCAACAAAGCCTTTTTCTGTTATTTCCGGACTTCCTTCTGCTGGTTTTCTGGGTTTTTCTTATTGGCTGTGGGATTAACCCCACCAGAAAATCGACCAGAGACGGCCGCGGAGCAAGCGCTGCCTTTGGCGCCTGCTGGAACACTGTCCTGGTCCCAGGACCTGCAGGACTATCCAAGCTACTGCACTCCTCCGCCTTAATGTGTATCCCTTCGTGGTTGTTGTCGAATTTTAAGCTTCCAGTCTGCAGCTCGCTTCCAGTCTGGAGATTGCACTCCATTTGGGGGTTGCAATCGCCTTCCAGGGGTACAGTGGAGCTGCGCTAACTAGGACCCGAACGGCCATATATTGTAACCTCCCTGTTGCTCCTGCTCGCCTGTTGTTGTTGGCAGCAGTCTGTGCCGAGGCCACGCCCCCGTCCATTGCCACCCCTTGCCGCACCTGCAGCCACCGCATCCTGGGGAGTGGATGCAGCTGTGCTGCAAGCCGTGCGGCGTCATTCGTGTGGGCGCTTTGGAAATTGCGGCACAGGCGCGCAGGAATCCCTGGAAGAGGGGAAGGAGTGCGAGTGGGAGGGGGATATTGAGTGTGTGCCTTCCACAAAATGCAGCTTAAATGCTGCGGCACAGTGGGCACTAAGTGACGGGTTCTTGAAATATAAATAAAATTGTGAAAAATATATTTGATCAATGTTTAATGTTTAATGTTAAAGTAAAGGTTAATTGCCTGATTACTATATGCGAATATATATCATTCTAAATTTTATCAAACACGTAATCTCTATATTAAAATTGGCAAGGCCAAATCATTTGTTTTGATTGATTTTTAATGTGTGTTTTTTTGGTGGCATGTCAAGCATGCCAAAACCCATTAAAGCCTGACATCACTGAGTGGAAAGCTGTGAAAATAAAACGAGCATGAAATGCGGGTCAATGTCAGAAAGCTTAATTATGTTAATTATGAGAAATAGCATACGCGAGCCACACATAAAGGCCAAAATAAATGTTTAGAAATTAGAAATATTATAAATTTTCTATTAAAATTATATTTTTAAGCCTTTCTAAGGGTTTATTTATATTAATTTTATAATTATTATAATATATTTATAAAAAATATAATTAATTTGCCAATCAAAGTCAGTCCACTGTGCTTCCTTGGTTCTTGGAAGCCAGTTACCTTTTATGTTAGCCTGTTGCACTTTGAACTTTGCGCCCACGCGTCTGCATGTGTCACCCCCGCTGGCCCCCTTTTCCCCAAGTATTTGTATACTTGTGTATGTGTGTGTGTATGTAAGTGGGTGTGCCCGCTGGCCAGCTGTTGCTGCAAGGTGCGTGGGTCGCACCGCAGACACTTGTGCCAGGTGCCCAGGAGCAGCAGCAGCACCAAAAGCAGGGTATCCATTAGGAGGGAGCCAGAGTGGGGCCAAAGGGCCCGGCTTCAGCTGCATCTGGCGTCTGGTGGCCGTAGTAACGACGCTTCCAGCTCCTAAATTGGGGATGCAGGCCAAGCGCATGTCCGGAACAGAGACAAAGAGAACGCAACAGTAGCAGCAGCAGCGAGTTCAATTCGATTAAGGGCCACTCCGATAGATGATGGGGCTTCCAATGCTTCCAGATGCATGCTCCTGCCCCCCCCGGAGGAGCCGGAACACCCGGCTGCTGCGGAGCTTCTTGCGCTTCCGGACTAACTGCCTCGCATCCGGGGCCACCATGCAAGCATGATTAGAAGAAGGGAGCAACTCGCTGTCGTTGCGGTTAATGCGGATTTCGGTGAGCCAACTGTTAAATTCTGGTCTCCTGCTCGCTGGCAGATAAAATCGATAATGTGCGAACTGGCAATGCCATCGCAGCAGCAGCCGCAGCCGCCGGTGTCAACTACTCGCCGGGAGTTGGGCTTCGGAATCGTACTCTCGTGAGGAGGGGAGCCGGTCGTGCTTATCTCTGGGAGGGGGATCGGCAGCAGGTTTTCGGGGTTCGTCTTTGTTGTGGTTGGTCAAAAAAAAAAAAAGAAGCAGGGGATGCTGGCTTCGAATAAGGGAAGCACCAAGTTGTGTGTTCGAATGCATGAAATGATAACCAGGGTCCCAGCAATTTTATTCTCCTGGAAATGAAAACAAAAAAAATATATATAAATACAAAAGCGGGTAGTCTGCTGTTTATTGATTTTAATTGGTGGACTTTTGTGCTTAAAGCACTTGAAGAAAAATTTCACTTGGCTAAAAACAATACACATTATTCCATTTATTTTATTTTAGCAACTATAAGAAAGCTTATAAGAATTTATTTATTGAAATCTTAAGGGTATTTAATCGTATTTATTTACAGGGACTTTTAGCTTACATTTTCTTGAGAATAAATAATTATAAATTACAATTAAAGTCTCTCAGAACTTGTTCTTGGTTTAATACAAAGCTAAATTATCATAATAATAAATATTAATTTTATTAAAAACATTTAAAGCTTAAATAAGGCTAAAAACATGAGTTCTTAGCTTTGTGTTTATGTTCTTACTCCCTTACCCTCTTTTGCTATCTGAAATTATTGCCAAATCGGTTGGATTATTCAGATGACCTTCTTTTCACATTACACTGAACTAGCTGCTGGGAAAGCAGAAGGCAAGGAAAGCGATCGGCGGCAGCGCCCCGTGGCAATCAATTTCTGGTTCTGTGTCGTCTCTGGGAGAGTGCGTGTGTGGGCGTGGGGGGAAGTGAAATCTCTTCCTGACTCTTGACTCGTCTGGGCTGGCGAATAAATTAAGCAGATGATGAATAGATTTCTGCAGCCCCTTCCCCCACCACCAGCCGCGCCGGAAACCAAGCTCATTGTCCGTAACGCCCACTACTTGGCTGGATGTCATTTATTGCGCTCAATTATCGCGAGTGCGATATGTCTTTTTATGTGGGGGCAGTGAGCGAAAATCGCTTGGCCCAAAAACTTCCGGCTCAAACGTGTTTTTATATTTCAGACCTCTCGGCGACTCCATCCAACTCATCTCCCCCACAAAGCGGTTTCAAAGTCTTTCGAAAGTTGTCTCTCACCGAGTGGTATTTATGCACTCTAGAAAAAAAAAACTAAATGCAAATCAACTGCAACGGCAATTTGCATATTAAAAGATCATTAATAACTCCTCTATCGATGTGGTGTGGATGATGTGCATAAATTAAGAAAAAAGTTAGCTAAAGTGGAAGATGTTTTTATATAAAAACTTGTATCTTTAGAATGAGAAAGCCAGAAAGATGTAGAAAAATTATAGAAAAATGCCTATAAGAAAATATATTTAAAATAGTATTTGAATTTAAAACCTCTTAGCAGAACTGTACTTGACTTCGTGTTCAGTACCTGGATTTCGTACCTGATCTAAATTCCAATTCTGTTTGTTCGGAACGTGGGCGCAACTTGTTTTTTTGTTATATTATATTGGACGGGGTCTTTAACCGCCACAGCAACAACACGCTGCACATTTAAAAGCGCAAGCATAAATCATGTAAAGGCAACAAAAAACAACGAGAATAAAGCACGGAACACCCATTGACTCACGGACAGCGGCAGCGGCTGGGTGGGATGGGTGTGGTCAGTGGCCCCCAGGTTTTAACTTAGTTCTCGGGCTCAGAATAATTCATTCAAGAAAACGCTGCACCATCGTTGAATATGCAATGTGTGGGTTGTTGCATTACAAGGCGTCCCGGGGGCTGCCTTTCAGGGATTTGTCGGTGGCCTATATAAACCAGGATTCGATAATCGGAGAGCTTTACTGAGGCAGGGTTATATATTTGGTAAACTTTACAAATCAAATATTTTCCTTTTTATACATTTATATGTTTTAATTTATTTTTTTAGAAGGAAACTGTGACATTTAAATATAAATACGCTTTTATTATTCATGTAAAATTTAATATTGTTTAATTACTATTAATTTAATCAAATCGATATACCAAATAAATTTTTTTTTAATGTAAATAAAAATAGTTTCCGCATAGAAAACTCCTTAACAATCACAAAACATAAATTCAATTATTAATAATTTAGAAATTTTAACTATTTACATATTTTAGTTGCCTTGAAACCTTCCTCAATGTGTGGACTTCCCCAAAATCGCCACCAACGAAGTCCGACTGTGGATGGTAACATGGTCTTCGACCTTCCATTTCCATCTCCTCCCTCTTTGACTCCTCCTCTCACCTCTCTGCACTTCCCTCTCTGGCTCTCCTCCTCCGCCTCCACTTTGCTGATGGCCTGTGCTCGGTCGAGTTTGAAGTTCGGTTCGCTTGGTGGTTCCTCGCTCGGTTCGATTGTATGAGTACGAGTGCGATTATTTCTGCTTTGCGGTTTCTTGTTGCTGTTGCTGTCTTTGTTTTTATTGTTGTTGTATTGTATTTTTTCAGTTTTTCAGCTTTTCTGGTGTTGTTTCTGCTTTTTTACCACAGAGAAAGAGAGAGATGGAAAAGTGTGTCGCACGCTCGCAGCTTCTGCTGGATTTCTGGTGGCCCAGCATCGGCAGAGTGCTTAAAATCCGGGTTTGTGGGCAAAACTGCATCGCGGCTTGAGTCTCGCTCTCGATTTTGAGTTTAAGTCTTTGGTTTAAGTTCTGTTATTTGGGTCAGCAGCGTCGACGAGCCGTCGCCCCATCGCCATCGCCATCGCCGCCGTTGCCGCTGCCGATGATCGTCCGTGGATGAAAACTATTTTCCGCACAGCAGCCCAGCGACAGCTCACAGTTCGCTGTAACTATCGCCCGTCGCGTCGGTTTGTTGTTTTTAAGTTTTACAGCGCCTTTGGAACAGGCGCGCAGTTTCGAAAGCAGCGCTGCAGCGGCGGCGGCCAGTTACAGTTGCATTTACTCGCTTACAAAGAAAATATCTGCGACCGCAACGGCAACAGAAGCAGTGAGCGAGCAAGCAAGCAGTTCAATGCACACACAACAACACTAAGAGCTCCCCTTTGTGCTGGGGCTGCCTGTATAACGGCAGCGTCTCCAACTTGGGAGCACTCACACATACATTGGGCATCGATGGGATTTTATTTTGTTTTCGGCGGCATCCCATCTCCCTCGCACGCTCCCACTCTCATCTGGCTGGCAGTGTTGAGCACAACTAAGCTACAGATGCTAGAAGAAAGTAGGAAGTAGTAAATGAAAGTATAAAAAAGTTGAATTTTATAAACATTCCAATCAGTTGATGTTTCTTATAAATTATGAGAGATAATATTTCGTATAATGACTTTAAGACAATCTATTTAAGATACTTTATCTTAAAATTTTCTTAGTTCAAAAGTATCTCAAGTAGCAGCACAGATGGCAGCTGCAAGTCAAACACTGAGCGAGATGGCAATAATAGTAAAGAGAGAGTGAGAGCTAGCATTATTTTGTTTTGCTATTGCAATTTTGTCGTTTGTTTTTTTTTTCAATTTGTATATAATTTTCGGATGCTCTTATGCAATTTAGAGGTGGCGGAAAATTAAAATACAAAACAAATGCCATAACCAGGCATTTGTTTTCTTTTTGCGTTTTACCTGTCGGCATTTCTCGGTAATTGTAATTGCGTATTAGTTGTTTTGCTCACTTGCTTCGCTCTGCGTAGTTTCTCTCACTGCCTCTCTCACCCACACACTCACATACTAGCTCACACGGCCGGATGAGTTTTCGTCGGGTTTGTTTTGCTCGTTGGTTCGCATTTGTTGTTGCTAATATTTTTTGCGCAGCCTTTTGCTTTTGTCGTTTTGTTTTTGCTTCTATTGTTTTTTTTCTTTTTTTATTATTTGCACACATTTCTCCTTGTGCAAAAGTATGTGTGTGTACTAAAAACCTGTTTCCTCAAGGTGTTTGTTTGTAAGCGTAGAAGTATGTATGTGTGTGAGTGCTTTTTGCTGTTTTTGTTATTATGCTTTTATCTAGTTGTTTGTCTGGGACAGCTGGCTGCGACTCCGCCCACCCGCCGCCGCCTCTTGGCGTAGCTAGCCTTTTGCTATTTTTAGCCAACAGCACGTTAATACCAACCTTTAGAATTTATTCGCCATAATATCACTGCAATTATCGATAGGGGTATACCCATAAATTATGATATATGATTTAAAATGATAGTGGGTAACGTGATCTTAGGATTTCCTGTTGTATTGTGATTGATTTATAACAAATAGGGTCTTTGGGAAGTATTTAGTTTGGTTTAATTTTATTGTTTCAGCTCAAAAGTATAAGTTGTAATATGAAAATAGGTTGGTTAATTTTTTCTAGTTATAAATACAGGGATTTTAATGAAATAAACATTAACTTTAATGACTTGTATGCTACGGTAACCTGTATTTCTCGTTGTGTAGATCCACCAATTTTATTTTCTGGCAAAAAAAGGCGAATATTATGCAATTATCTCGATGGCTAATTGCAATTCCGCACCCCCCAACCGACGCACGCTTATCGCTCTTGGCCTTCTGGTAGCGGGTAATAGCAGAGATAGCTACATATAGTCGGCGCCTCCAGATTCCAGTTCTCCTTCCCGGGGACGTGAGGTTCCATTGAACTCGGGACAAGAATTTATATACACACTATACATACATATAGTATTGAGAAACCAGTTGCACTCCGCGTTCTAATCTCGCGCGGAACCCATTAAGACAAGACGCCGGCAACGCTGATTTATGCAAGCAATTGACTTTACCCAGCTCCCCGTCAAATATTTTATGAATACGCGTATCCAAAGTCACTGGAAATATGGCAGGAATATGGTAATTGCGAGGTCATTGGTGGATGATCCAAAACGAAATGATGCCCTAACTTTGTAGTAACTGAATAATAATAAAAATAATTTAATAATTTAATGTGCTCCTCCCTTGCAGATCTTCCTCTGAAACCCTTTTTAATTAAACTCGTTTACCCTTCGCCTTTATTTCAGGAGTACGACATCTCCAAGAAATGCGAATACCTGTTTAAACTCGACTACAGCCTCATAGAGCTGGACAACTCGAATGGGTTGCTCAGTCCGCGTTACCCTGGTCGGATACTCATTCCCGAATGCGAGCACGGACACATGGCGAAAACGCTGATACCGGGCAATGGCCTTTTTGGTCCAGTTGGCGGCGGATTGGGGGGAGGTGGCTCCTCGGGAACAACGGCAACGGGCACGCCACTGAATAGTAGTGCTGGCAGCACCGGAAGCGAAGGCGTGGGCATCCAGGCCTTTGTCACGTTCGCCAATCCCCTGCAGACGCCGCAGCAGCCGGCGACGCATCCACTCCAGCAGCAATATCCCTCACAGCCACAGTATCCTTCCTCCCAGCAGCAACAGCAACAACAACAACCCGCGCAGCAGCAGCCCCAGCATACGATCTACGAGGACCAGTACGATATTCAGCGGATGCGGGAGCTGGTAACAATGGCCAAGTACGCGAGATGCCGACAAAGGTTCGCCGTGCCGGTGATCATGTTTCGCGGCAAGTACATTTGCCGCTCGGCCACGCTATCCGTAATGCCGGAAACCTACGGCCGGAAGGTGGTGGACTATGCCTACGACTGCCTGAGCGGCGGTAATTATACGGCGCCCAATGGCGAGGAGAACGACGCAGATTCCACAGATGAATCGCTGATCAATCACATCCACGACCAGGCTCAGTCACAGTTCAGCTACGACGAAGTCATCAAGAGCGACATCCAGCTGTTACACACGCTCAACGTCTCCACCATTGTGGACCTAATGGTGGAAAATCGCAAGATTAAATACTTTATGGCGTGAGTACAATATAAAATTTATTTATTTATTTATTTGTTATTAACCTACTACCTTTTTTAGCGTTTCCTCGTCGGAAAAGGCGGACCCAAATAAGCATTACAAGAGTTTTAACCTGCTATCGCTGCCGTATCCGGGATGTGAGTTCTTCAAGAAATTCCGGGACAATAACTACATGGCTCGCAACCTGCACTATAACTGGAAACAGTCCTTTAACGATGCCAACATCAACATACCGAATCTTGGACCCGCCGCCGACATCGATGTGGTGTGGCCGGAGTACCGGGATTGGGATCTGGTGGCCATAACGCAGAACTATCTGCGCGCAACGCTCAAGTACGTGCAGGAGGATAGCTCCGGTCTGCTGATTCACTGTATCAGTGGCTGGGATCGCACACCGCTGTTCGTCTCCCTTGTACGGTTATCTCTGTGGGCAGATGGACTCATCCATCAGTCGCTGAACGCCATGCAGATGGCGTACTTCACGCTGGCCTACGACTGGTACCTGTTTGGCCACCAACTGCCCGATCGCCTTAAACGAGGCGAGGACATCATGTTCTTTTGCTTCCACGTGCTCAAGTTCATTACGGACGAGGAGTACAGCATTGTGGAGCATCGCAAGCGGACCAAGACCTCGAGCAGCAGTGGCAGCAGTGTAATAGTCATCAAGTCCGATGGCTGCGACGATGAGCCGCTCAAAGAGTAAGTACTTCAGCGAGTTGTTTTCCAAAACTAGCAGCTAACCTGTGGGATTTTTCAGGGACTACATCCTGGCCTTTGATCAAGATAGCAACGACAGCTACTCAAACTGTTCCAACTGTGATATGTCCATAACAGATAACTTTTATGCCACGACGCCAGCGTCAGTCAATCCGCTGACCAGCAGATCGCCAAATCCCAAGCGGTAAGTGTATTTTTTATTGCCTGGGAAACCATATACTGACCAACTCTCCTTTAGATCCAGAACCAGTCCCATCTCAGTGCCCGGATCGAATGCGCGGCAGCGGCAAGAATCCACCTCATCGAATGGCAGCTGGCAGGTGGTCACGGATACGGGCTCCATAGACTCAATGATGAACGGCAGCTACATGATGCGGTTTGTGGCCCAGCAGCAGGCCGCTGATGGTGGCAGCAGCTCCTCAAACATTCCTATGTACAACGGTGGCAATGGCTACCACTGCAGCATCAATGCGACATCGAGTGGCAGTGGCAGCGGAAGCGGCAGCAGCATAAGCAATGGCAGCACAACGCACGGTTTCGCAAATGGTTCCTCCAAAGACATTGGTGGCGGCAGCACCATGGCCAGCAAGCAGTGCATGAACTTGTGAGTTTCTATCAGAGATTTGGGGCACAGAAATTGAGAATAAAACTTTATCTTTTGCAGACGAAAGCAACGGCTGAATGCAGTGCGCGCCATTTTTATTCAAGCCTACGGCAAGACGATTGGACTGAAATTCAAGGAGGGCTCCTCCATGAACCTCGCCACGTTCATTGGCAACCTGGCGGACCAACTGTTTTGAAGCAGCAAACTGTTAGCTTACCCTCCAGACACATTGTTTTGTTTCTTGTTGTTCAGTGGCTGTCGGCGCGCTTGCCACCAAACGACGACTGTATTTTCGTAGACACCTGTTAAATTGCGTTCATTATGTGACTGTTGTTGTTGAAATTGTGTAATGAAGAAAATGGATAACTGATTAACTAATTAAGCATCGAACGAACGAACACTCTCCTAGACAACGTGCATAGTACAACTCGTTCTCCTGTCCTGTCCTGGTTCTCCCGCCTCCTGCTCTCCCGCTCTTTGTTTGTTTAGTTGTTAGGTTTTTTTTCGAGAATGCAAAGCAAACGAATTACAAAATGCGATTCGGATTATACAATAGCCTTAAGTTGTAATTTATAGTAATGTGTATTTTTTAAATAAACTTATGAGCATTTGATACAAAATAAAGAGTCTACTGTTTTAGCGTGAATCGGCTCGACCGTCGTATGGTGGCCAATGGCAAATAGTCGTCCAGATCCAATCGTTTCAATCGGACTCGTACATTTTTACAAAAGTTTTTGGCGCTCGACAAGGGTACAATAACGTTAAAGGTATCTGCCTTTTCCCTTGCGGTCTGGTCTTTGGATTTGATCGGGGACAAAGGAACCTCTTCCACCGTCGGTTCATCAAGAATTTCTATCTTGATTATGGGCACGTCTGTTCCGTTCGTGGCTTCTTCTGCGCTACTAAACACATTGCAGATCTTAAGATCAGTTTCATTAGCATTCCTAATCCTATGCGCTTGTGATGGGGAGCCAATATCCATGTTTAGGCGCTTTAAGGTGTCCATTGGCAGTTCCTTGACCTTTATAGATGTAAAAAAATCGGTGTACTCGCACTGAACCGTCCTCTTCATTTGGGTGTTCATATCATCGTATAAGTACTTTGAGCGGCGCTCCTCGTCCATGATAAGGTCCAAAACTTCCACCTCGAGGCGCAGCCTTTGGCTATGAGAGAACTTTTCCACGAATGGCAGCTGGCTGAGCACGAGATCCTGACACGAGGAATTGTCCGTCTTCTTGGGTCTTTCAGCGTTCAGACGATTGTTTAGATGTACCACAATCTTCCACATTGCCTCAGGGACCTGACCCCTTGCCCTAGCCAGTTCATTGATCAGCGGCCGAATAATTCCCCAGCGCCATTGCAGCTCCGCCGTGGTGAACGGTGCGCTCAGCGATATGCCCTCGTAGCTCTCGTTGAAGGCTTTGGATACCTGCTCCCAGCCCCAATCATCGTAGTCGACGTCCTGTTGTTTAGGATCATTCCGGCTGATGAGAAACGGGTACATACAAAGGAGCTCCAGGAGCCGCAAGTCGTTGAGCACTACCTGCGAGTCGGCGTTCGTGTTGGATATGTTGATTTCCAGTAGGGCCATGCGTTCATTCGACATTGAACTAGACTGCTCGTCGGCTGTGTCGGTGTCGGTGCTCATTATTTAAAACAATAAAAGCGGATGCTAGCTTCCCTTTCAAATTCCTCCTTTTTCTTGGATGTTTACATTTTAACAATCGATTACACCCACGATCGCCTGGTCATACCTAAATTGCTTAAAAATGGTCATCGATGGCTCGGTAAACATTGAAATCATCGTCATCGACAGTTGTCCATCTCTAGCGAAGCGTCGTGAAAAAGCCGCAAAATACACACAGACGGCTTAATTTTTGCAATATCTTGAACAAATTGCTTGAAAAAGTATTAACACGGCCCCAAGATGAGTGGCGGCACCATGCTGTACGGCGGGGATGAGATTGGAGCTTTGGTCTTCGACCCTGGTCACCATTCCCTGCGTGTGGGCTACGCGCAGGAGGATTCACCGAAGGCGGAGATTCCCTCTGTTGTGGGTATTGGAACGGCGCCAGATACGAATCTCGATCCAGAGACAAAAACGGACAACAATGCGACGCCAAACAGTGAGTTTTGCAACCATCACACTAGAAGTTTCACTTAGCATCAAAATCTTCTCCAGACTCCGACCAGCGCAAGTATTATGTGGACACAAATTATGTGAATGTCCCCCGTTCCCATATGGAGGTGCAGACCTACATGAAGGACGGCATGATTGACAACTGGGACCTGTTTGAGAAGGTGATCGATTATGCCTACTCCAATGTTATCCAGTCGGAGCCGGAGTACCATCCCGTGCTCTTCTCAGAGGCCTCCTGGAATGTGCGCAACAACAGGGAGAAGCTCACAGAGCTAATGTTTGAGAAATACAACGTTCCAGCCTTCTTTCTGGTGAAAAACGCCGTCCTGGCCGCCTTTTCCAGCGGACGGGCAACTGCTTTGGTTGTGGACAGCGGGGCCACTCACACCTCGGCGGTGCCCGTGCACGAGGGCTATGTTCTGTCACAGGCGGTGGTCAAGTCTCCACTGGGTGGCGACTTCCTCTCCCGACAGTGCCGTCAGCATCTGGAGAAGCACGGCATTGATTTGTCGCCGGTGTACAAGATTGCCTCCAAAGATGTGGTAAAGGAGCGCGACAATGCTCGCTTTACGCTACGCAAACTGCCAGAAAATCTAACGCAGTCGTGGCAGAACTACATGACGCAGCTAATGATGCAGGACTTCCAGATGAATGTGCTTCAGGTGCTGGAAGGCCCTTTCGATGAACGCGTGGCTGCCCAGATCCCAACGGTGCACTATGAGTTCCCCAACGGCTATCACCAGGACTTCAGTTCAGAAAGGTTTAAGATAGCTGAGAGTCTGTTTGACAACGCGATGCTGGGAGCCGGCCAACTGGCGTCCACCAGCGTGGGCATGTGTGATGCCGATGTGCGCCTATCTCTCTTTGGCTCGGTTGTGGTAACTGGTAAGGAATTTATGCTCACTCTGCAGCAAAATATTGTAATAATCATTTGTTGATTTCCACAGGTGGTAATACTCTGCTGCAAGGCTTCCCTGAGCGCCTGAATCGCGATCTGCAGCTACGTGCTCCGTCCAATACGCGACTGAAAATGATCTCGGCCAATGGCAGCGTCGAGCGGAGATTTGGTGCCTGGATCGGTGGCTCTATACTGGCCAGCATAGGCACCTTCCAGCAGATGTGGATTTCGTCGCAGGAGTACGAAGAGGCCGGCAAGAGTCAGGTGGAGCGCAAGTGTCCGTAAGGCCAGCAGCAGGCAGCGGTGTGCGCGTTTGAATTCCAATTTTAATTTTAAAGACGCAAAACTCTATGTAATTATACAATTGTCAACTTATAAATGTCAAAACAGAATTTGTCACACAGATTTCGAAGCACCGAATGGTTTCAGAGAATAAGGAGAAGCTTCTAGTCACACGTAATTATGTACCTATATTTTTACTGCGAGGACCCCGAGGCCGAGGTTACAGTTTCACATTTAAAGGGAACCTTTGTTGGCTGCTCTTCTTTGTACTCCGGCTCCAGTTCGTACGTAATGGAAATGGAGTGGACTTTGGGCTTGCGCTGGAACTGATGGTAGAATGGCGGTGGTACGCATGGCCGCTTGTGGCGCATCAGCGTCTCCTGTGTGATTTCATGGCATAGTTTTATAAAACGTCACATGGCTCCCGACATGGTGTTGTCGCAGACGCATTTCTATAAGTAGAAGAACGTCGTTGTTAGTCTCAAGTCTTGGCCTGATATACATATATCGTGGTTACTCAGTTACCTTGGCGTTTAGTATGTCTTCTGACCAGTCCTCCTTGGCAATGCGTCCCACTGCATTGACTAGGATCTTCTTAACTTTGACCACGTTCTCGGCGAAGGTTCTCAGTACATCCTGTACATTGACGCCCTCGCAGCCCATGCGCCAGCAGTCATAGTCCGTGGCAATGGCCACCGAACCATAGAGCAGGCCCGCCTCCTTTGCCAGCACCACCTCCGGGCATGTGGTCATGTTGATCAAATCGCCGCCCCACTGACGAAACATGTGGCTCTCGGAGCGGGATGAGAATCGCGGACCCTCGATTGTCACAATGGTCGCCTTTTCGTGGGTGGGTATATCTAGCTCCTTGGCCGCTTCGATCAGAACGTTGCGGGTGCGTTCACTGAATGCTGGAAACATGGGCAGATGGCAAACACCACGTGGACTTTGCTCATTGCCGTCGTAAAAGGTCTGCAGGCGTTTGGTTGTGCGATCTATGAAGTCATGAGGAATGACCAGGTTTCCGGGCTTGATTTCCTCGCGCAGGGAACCGCAGGCCGTCGACACGATTAAGTGGGTGCAGCCCACCTCCCGCAGGGCCCAGATATTGGCGCGGTAGTTAACATTGGAGGGCATAATGTCGTGCTTGCGTCCATGTCGTGCGAGGAGGACGCACTGGACCCCATTGATTTCGCCCTCTATCAGCGCATCCGAGGGTTCGCCGTACGGAGTCTCCACCACCCTCTCGTGGCGATGCTCAAGGATATCGGGATCATCCAGGCCGGAACCGCCAATTATCCCAATCTGCCGAGAGTTTTTTGAGATGATGAAATGGAATTCAATTTTCCCCGGTTCGATAAGTGTGTAACCTCACCTTGACTGGCAGAGGATCCAGATTTGTGTCTTTACACTTGATCGTAATCGTGGCCATGGTTAATTTGATTACAGGCTGCTGTGGCGGTCTGGAGCGGAGTGGAACGTTCCGCTGATAGCGCGCTGATAACTGTGTGTCTACACAGTAGGGTGCAAAAGCCGCAAAAGCTCGGGCATATTGGCGTGGCCATCTTTTCGCGCTTAAGGGTGTGTAAATTATTTTTAATGTTTCTCTTTAAAGAAAGCTAAAATATAGAATTTTAAAGAATTTGCAGTTTAAACGCCATACGCTCTTTAATATTTTGTTAGTTTAATTCTGAAAAAGTCTGCATTACAGGGTATTGTTCGAAATTACAGCCGAATAATTATCGAAATAGCCATCGAATAACATCCAACGCAACGCCTTCCAACACTTTTTACAAAAAGAAGAAGCACGAAACAAATGTAAACAGCTGGCCGGGGCGCACATGTGCCTTTTGAACCAGGATACGAAGCCATTATGTACCACCTGGGACAGGATCGACCGGGCAACGATGTGGACGACATCGAGGACCTAATATCCGCCGACGATGTTAAGCCGCGGGAACGCTATGAGAACAAGAAGAACGTCACAGTGCGTGTTAAAAGGCGGGCGCAAATCCGGCCAGAAACAGAGGAGGAAAAAGAGGACAAACCCAAGCCGACAATCCACGAAAGTGTGATACCCGGCACCCAAAAAGTCTTCGTTAAGACATGGGGCTGCGCACACAACAACTCGGACTCGGAGTACATGGCTGGGCAGCTGGCTGCCTACGGCTATAAATTGAGCGGCAAGGAGGAGGCAGATCTGTGGCTGCTCAACAGCTGCACAGTTAAGAATCCATCGGAGGACACGTTTCGAAATGAGATTGAATCGGGCATGCGCAACGGCAAGCATGTCGTGGTCGCCGGATGCGTACCACAGGGCGCTCCGAAGTCTGACTACCTCAGCGGGCTCTCTGTGATTGGTGTCCAGCAGATCGATCGCGTCGTGGAGGTGGTCGAGGAGACGCTCAAGGGGCATAGTGTTCAGCTGCTGCAGAACAAGAAAAAGGTGCACGGCCGCCGCGTAGCCGGCGCTTCTCTCTCGCTGCCAAAGGTTCGCAAGAATCCACTGATCGAGATAATATCCATCAACTCTGGCTGTCTGAATCAGTGTACATACTGCAAGACGAAGCACGCCCGAGGCGATTTAGCCAGTTATCCGCCAGAAGAGGTGGTTGAGCGTGCCCGCCAATCCTTCGCCGAGGGCTGTTGCGAAATCTGGCTGACATCGGAGGATACTGGCGCCTATGGTCGTGATATAGGCAGTTCTCTGCCGGAATTATTGTGGAAGTTGGTCGAGGTAATCCCCGAACATTGTATGCTACGTGTGGGCATGACCAATCCGCCCTACATCTTGGAGCATCTTGAAGAAGTGGCCAAGGTGCTGCAGCACCCTAGAGTCTACGCCTTTTTGCATGTTCCCGTCCAGGTGAGGATTACGCGCTATAAATCTATCTATGCAATGTCATTAATATACTTTAAATACATCAGAGTGGCAGTGATTCGGTGCTGGGTGAGATGAAGCGGGAATACTGCCGCCAGGAGTTCGAACATGTGATGGATTTCTTGAGGGATCGGGTTCCCGGCGTTACCATAGCTACGGACATAATCTGCGGCTTTCCCACCGAGACCGAGGCGGACTTCGAGGAGACGATGACCCTGTGCGCCAAGTATCGCTTCCCCAGCCTTTTTATCAACCAGTTCTTTCCTCGCCCCGGCACACCAGCTGCTAAAATGGAGCGCATACCCGCGAATCTGGTGAAGAAGCGAACAAAGCGCCTCACGGATCTCTTCTACACCTACGAACCATATGCTGATCGGGTGGGTGAGATATATACTGTACTGGTGACGGAAGTTTCCCACGACAAGCTTCACTATGTGGGACACAATAAGAGCTACGAACAGGTGTTGCTGCCGATGCGAGAGAATCTTCTAGGTACTCGTGTCCATGTCCGCATCACCAGCGTCAGCAAGTTCAGTATGGTGGGCGAGATTCTCGACGACGAACGGGACTGGACGAGATGTGCAAATAAGCAGGAGGAGGCGTCGCCGGTAATACAGACCCAATCAAGGAGCAGAGATCAGCTGATACAACGATATGTGGGAATTGCCCTTGTGGTTGGCAGCATTGCCTTTCTCGTCCAGCTATTCATGCGCTTCCTATAGTCAGTCCAATAAAACGCAATCTTTTTCCGAATTCATAATTTAAGTAACGCTTTGAACTTAACCTAGGGTACATTAGAAACATGTTGTTGCTTCCAGTGACGTGGATGTTTGGTTGCGTTCTCCTCAGTACTCGTCCGAGGGTTCCGTACCGAAGTAGCGATCGCCAAAGTTACCAATGCCGGGTATAACATAAAACTTACTATTAATCTCCGGATCAAGAGCGGAAGTAACAATTTTAACCTAAACAAAAAAGTGGTTTAAAGATTTCTCCATAAATCAATATACAATATACCAATCTCACCTTAGGAAAGGCGTAGGCAATGGAGTGCACACCGATTTCCGCCATTAGCAGCGAGGCCAATATGATGTTCTCCTCGGGCACATCGTGGTCCAGCAACACCCGTATGGCCATCATTGCTGCGGCTCCGGTGGCCACGGTGGCATCCATTAGTATCACCTTGTAGTCTTTTATATCTTTGGGCAGCCTCAGGTAATAGAGCTCCGGCTCGCCGGTCTTCAGATTGGTCTGGATGAGGATTTTGCCGATACGTATGTCCTTGCAAACGTCACACACGGCCTGTTCCATAGTTTCGCCAGCCCGAAGGATTGACACTCCACAGATCTTGCGCGATTCCATTCGCTTGCCCTCATAATGGACACCTTGGGGCGTCTCCACAGTGGTTGTCTTGAATGGAAACAGACTCAGAGCATACTCGATGACCAATCGGATCAGGCGCTTCGAGTAGAAGATAAACTCATCGCGGGACGTGTTCCGACAGCGGATAAACGTGTGTAGGCCCTTGATCTGGGGAGTGGGATGCAACAAGTGCAGAGAATGTGGCATGGGCTGGTCCTTGTACGAGTTGGCCAGCGTTTCGCGCAGCTTGAATCCACGCTAAAGGAAAAAGAAATACGAATGGATTAGATAGTTTCAAGGATTTAATTCTAGGGTCTCTTACCAGCTGGAGCTGTGTGTGCACGTGCTGAACGATGAGATGTATGGCCACCTTGTTCTCTCCTCCGCGTGGAACAATGATATCAGCATGGGCCATGGTGGGGGCTATGTAATTAGCATACGATGGCTTCACCATGTTCAGGTATTGCTTAAGAACGCCCCTTAGGTCGCGTCCACGTTGAGAGATATCCCTGAAAAGCATTATTCATATTAAACATGCAATTAGGAACACTAGGTCCAGCAGCAGTTACCTTTTTAACCTTCTAGCCAGACGGATGTCAGGATCTGTGTCCACAAAGATCTTCATGTCCAGCAGCTTAAGCACCTCGGGACTGTGGAATGTGAGGATGCCCTCAAAGATGATCACATTCGCACCGTACATCGTTTTCGTCTGGCTCTCGCGTCCATGTGTCACAAAATTGTACACGGGAACCTCGACTTTGCGACCCTCCTTGAGCTTGGTGAGCACATCCAGCAACAGTTCAATATCAAAGGCATCCGGGTGATCGAAATTGTATTCATTAATCAGGGCCTGCTCATGCTGCTTTTCATTAAGGATCTACAGAATTTCAGGATTTAAAGGCGAATGAGTGAGGAACTTGTGTTAATCTTGGATGTGATTCCACCTTGTAGAAACAGTCCATGGATAAGAGAGTCACCCAGGGCACATCCAGGCTCTCGATGATTTTTTCTGCCACTGTGGTCTTGCCAGAAGCACTTCCCCCGCAGATTCCTGTGCCGAACAGAGAATTAATATGTGAGACAATGCTTAGTTTTAAAAGACTGCTTTATTTTACCTATGACAAAGGGCTCAACCTGCTGGCCGGCACAATTGTACCACGGCGGACGTCCAGCCGTGTAGATCGTACGATTATTGGCGCGTATGATGCATTCGGACGGATTCGCGGTGGTGGTCTGGTTGCCAATCGACGTGGTTCGCTGTCTCCGGCCAGAGCGTTTCAACGGCGACTCCAGCGACGCTTTGGCAGGCACTGTGGTGGGCGAGGCCGGGCAGCAGTTGAGATCCCCAGGCAAACCATTTCCCAGGTCAGCGTATGGATCGACATAAAGCTGTTCCGTGACATCTGACCGGTCATCGCTGCAAATAGTAAATCAGGTCAAGAATTAGTTGGCAATTAGCGGCAGAGATACCGGCGGCGGCGCACCTTTTCTATACTACGATACTCCCGCACCAAATAACAATGACGTTGGTTTTATAGCCAAATAAGTAGTCGGAATTCAGTGATTAGCCACAAGATAACGACACCGGCCACTGATTAATTTCACAATAATTTCAAAAATAAACATGTACACACAGATATACACTACGGATTCCCTTCCCTTGGCGTTAGTCAATGCGAATTGTCAACAGGGAATGGGAGAGCTTAAAGCTGTGCTTTCCCCGAGTTCAAGGATGCAGTATACTCACTGACCTACTCCAATTTAAAGCCCCTCCCGGCACCCCTCTCTTTGGGCACCCACGCAAACGGAATTAATCTGCTGCTCAAAGATTCTATAAATAGTAATCTTACTCGAGTCTTTTAATTGAATGTAATAGAAGATAACGTCGCCAATATAAAGGGTTAATTGTTTTATGGCTTCCAATGGGGACAGATAATGTTATGGTCGTTACTTAAGGCGTGTGGCTTTAAAATCGAGGTCTGGAGAGAAAGTATTGCATAAAGTTGCAGTTATTTGAGATGGCGAATTTCCCATTTTGTGTATGTTAATATTTAATTTCAGTTTTCTGAAAGTTAATTTCATGAATTTCATATTGCGAAATTGGAGATTTTTGGCGAAAGCATATGTGAAAATTAGGGTGGACCAGTTTTAGCAAGATAATGTTAACACGATCACATTTAACATAAAAATATTAGAGATATAAACACATTTTTCATTAATAACTTCGGTTAGTTATCCCTTTTAAAATATTTAAATTAGCATGTTAATATTTGACCACCCTACTTTGAATGTAGAGCACCAATACCTATGCATGTGTGGCAAGATTACATTTCGGTATTTCCGCCATGTGTGCTGCAGAATGCTGACGTGACCCTGCCGAAGCCAGACTACGTTTGCGGAGTAACCAGAAAGAGTTTCCGGCCGTATTTGGCCATTCATCTGATACAGGCCATAGCCCGTTTCCAAATACATGCAGATTCATACGCACATAGTCCGACAGCAGGAGAAGAAGGAGAAGGAGCAGGCGGAGGAGGAGCCGGCAGACAAAGCACAACCAGACGACCCATCTTTTGGATGCGGCGTAGGCGCGTTCGTTGCACTCTCTCCCCATGCTCTTTCTCTCCCTGCGTATCTTCTGCTCTTTATCTACTGTTCCGCGGAAAACAACAAAAACAGAGCTAATTCTGGTGACGCCAGAGGCAGAAGATTCCTCAACATATTTATAGGTTTTGCAAAGTAAGGAGAAGAGCGGGAGGCGCGTCAGGGAGAGAGTAACATTAGCAGCATCTGCCACGTGAACAGCGCTCTTCGCAACCAACAGGTTATCCAGGCAAAGAAGGAGGAACAGGGACAGCAGGCATGGTCCCAGGAGTTTCGGGAGGATAGCATTTCTTTGGCGGCGAAACGAGCCGGCTGGCGAAACCGATAGACGTGGCTTGATCGCGCGGCCATGTTTCAAAATTGGAGAAATGAGAGCGCACTTGCTGACGCTATCGTGCATTATTTGTTGTTATTTGCCGCACCGCAGACAAGACTCGATAAACAATGTTAACAGAAAGACGAAGAGCGTTAATTAAACATTGGAAACAGAGAAACAGCATATACACACACACACACATGAGCTCTGGACAAATAAGCGCAACAGCAAAACAATTAGAATGGCGGTAAATGAAAACAGCAACAACAATAAAAAACGCTGCAAACACGAGAACACACACACTCACATCATGCTCACATGAATATGGTTTCGGTTGAATTTACACTTAAAAAATGAAGAAAATGCAATGAATTACATGTGACCATTGGTTTTGGCTGCTGCTGCTGTAGCCTTAACCTTTGACTTCAGCTGTGGTTGTTGCTGCTGCTGATGTAGTTGTTGTTGTTGTTGGTGGGCGGCGATGGTTAGTAGACCGGCAGGCCCCGATGCAAAGGCCGACGACGCTTGCTTCCCCTTTTGGACATCGTTATTGTTGTTGTGGCTAGACTTGCTGCACAAAAACGTGATGCTGCTCATTTTAGAAGCGTCTGCCAGGCGCGATTCAGATTCAGTGCGGCGGCGGTGCGGCGTGGCGTGGGCGTGAGAACAGAACGTCGCAGGTCTCGCGCGGTGCCGGCGATGCCAAAATGGGTCAGTCACTCACTTCCACATACACTCGCACTCGACACGCTCACAAGAATCGCTTGCACATGGGCCGGCGCGGATCACATGTGATTTAGAGCTTTTATTTCCTTCGCAGCGCCGCGTATCTTTTTGCCCTTTGCGTTGCGGCCAATATTTATTCGATAACTAATAAAATGCGAGCAGCGAGGGCGGCGGTGGAGGTGGAGGCGTGGCGGTTGTGAGGTGAGCAGAGTTTGGGAAACGATTGAATGACAAAAAAGTGCGAAGGCAGCTAAGGTTAAAAAGCTGCGCTGCTTGTGCCTCTGCCTCTGCCGCTGTCTCGCTGTTTTTGTTGTTGCCGATGCGTTTGTATTAAAGGTGCGCTCGTGAGGCGTGTTTATCCGTGCCACGAATCGTACCTGGTCAAACGTTTACAGACATGTAGGAGGTATACCAAATCCTTAATTATATATTATGTCCCTTTTCTCACGATGTATCTGGATAAACTAATAATTCATCTATACATAATTGAAAGAAAAGGGCAACGAATTTATTTATTTAAATTTTTGAATCTCGTGAGTTAGGATAAAACATCGCCCACGCGCGCATCTCTAGCTTGTAACTGTTCTCGCAAGGGGGTTTGCCTCGCTCGCACTCTCTCTATTGGTCTCTCCACTTCATCCTTTCTCTTTTCAGCTGCAACCGGCAAGTATTGAATTTGAATTTAACATACGTTATATTTGACGGTATGTGTGCCCGCAAACCTATGCCGTTTTCCTAGCATTTATTTTTATTGCGTGTTTAGGCCCCACGATGGAATGATGATGAATGGCTTGGATTGGAGCACATGCCACGGTATGCGTGCCTGCGCGCCTGTGGTGGTGTGTGTATCACACTCTAATGACTTCTGGTGGATTTTCACACCTTACGCAGCATTAAAATATCGTTCGTTACCTGTCGGAGCTCGCGGAACTCGATGGGTTGTAGAATTTGATTTGCTTCGTCTGGGTCACAGACATTTTGGATAGCGAATCGTGGTGCAGCCAGTTGCAGCGATTAGAAAAACACGCGGTGATTAACTTCGTCGTGCCTCTCCCTCTCCCAGCAAGTGACTGAAATCTGTTCGTTGTCGAAAAACGTGCGCGGCCGATGCCCGGGCGGCACATATATACAGGCTGCTTCACGGGTTTCCGTCCATTGACAGCGGGCGGGAGGGCTGGCTGGGGGAGGGAAATCGAGATGGAGGGTCATATATCTATTATCTAGCTCCATTTGACGCTGTCATGGCATTTATTCGAGTGTTTTGGGGGCCAAATTAATTTGATTCTCCGCTCAGCTGTTTGATTGGAAAATGTATGCCCGAGCTGTTTTAATGAATAATACCAAAACACCTCGAAGAAGTGGCCAGACAAGTAAAATGTTTAACGCTCTCTGGCGTGGCATGGTCTGAACATTAGTAAATTCGTCTTTTAGCATTTATAAACTTTATTTTGTTACAATTAGTGCCTTATTTACAAAATAAATAAAATATAAAAAATTTCTACGTGTTTCATTTTCCCACCGTTCCGTTTCGACGCAAACTCACCGACGCTAATTTGACGCACATGCCACTTTCGGAGGCGTTGTGGGAAAATCCATAAAAATAGCGACGGTCACACCGACGCATAAATCTTTTTGTTTTCTTTTTGTATTAAATAATTTAATAATAATGCCTTAGATGCATTGATGCCGTGCGAGGATCATCAGCAGGATGGCATACATCAACATCGCCGAATGGACGCCCGACCAGGTGACGGACTGGATAAGGGGTAAGTAAAGAGGGCCGAGCGAGCGAGGTCAAGGAAAACGGACACACGAAAAAAATGCATCTGTGGTGGCCCTGGCAGAGCCACTGCCCCAAAAGCAGCAGCAACAACAAAGGGCAGCGCTGCAGCAACAGGAAATTTCGCTTTTCCCTGCGAATTTACGCTTTTACCTGAAATTTACCTGAAATTTTGGGTTTCCTCGCCTTTGCTTTAGGTCTGGATGAGTCCATGAAGGGGTATTTGTACGAGTTCGCCAAGCAGGAGATCGGCGGACGGGCGCTGCTCAACATACGGCCATACGAGCTGGAGAATCTGGGAATGCTGCGCATCGGCCACCAGGAAATCGTGCTGGAGGCGGTGGAGAATCTACGGAATTTCGTGAGTTATTCGAATTCGATGCTTTATGTGCCTGGAACAATTTTATCCAACCATAATCTTATCTTGCAGCACTATCACCTAAAAAACGACAATCTGCAGTTCATGGCCTTGCATGTGGCGACGGCTGCACGGAATTTGCACCGCGAGCTGGCTAAGAACCATGCGGATAGCACCAAGATTGATACCCGCATCCTGCATGACATTACGCGGACGATAGCCACACTGAAGCCGCTGGTGGGCAGTTTAGAGCGGATGCCCTTTCGCAAGCAGGAGATGTACCGTGAATATTGTGGCAACGTGCTGAAGCGCGGCCTGGAGCTGGCCACCATAGCGCACCGCGATCGGTTCGCCGTAAAGCCGGTGCACGATATCCGTCACTTGGCGGAGAAACTAGAGAAACTAGCGAATTTCATCATCCAGGACATATCCGATCCGATGGTACTGCAGCCCGCCTCGCTTAACCTGGTGACGCTGAAGAAGCGTGAATCCGAGCTGGGCTTCAACATCGAGTCCAGTTATAACGGCATCCATCGTGTCACCGACATCAAGAGCAACTCCCCGGCCCACAACTCGGGGAAGATCGAGGACGGCGACGAGATCGTCCAGATTAACTACCAGACTGTAGTCGGATGGCAGCATCGTACCGTGCTAGAGCACCTGCGTGAGGCTCTTCCCGATGTGGTGCTTACGGTGAAGAAACGGCCCAAGCACACCAAGATGTTCGGCCAGATCTATATGCAGCCGTATCGGCTGCCCAGCAAAAAGCGGAACATGGCCAGTCGCTGGGCGGAGCAGATGCCAAGCCCCAGGGCCTTCCTCACCCTGGAAACGGATCGAGCGGCAACAGGAGGTGGAGTTGGAATTGGAATTGTAAACACAGTGGCAGACACAGGGCTGGGCAAGTCGCTGAGCAGCGAGAAGAGTGGAGAGGATCTGGTTAAGGTCAACCCGACGGCCGTTTCGTCCGCCTCCGATTCGGATTCAAGCTGCAGTGACATCCCCACGCCAACGGATCTCAAGTCGGCAGCGCGAGAGATTCGTTTGTATTACCCCAAACCCAGAGCCCTGCTACAGCGCCGCAACACCATCTGTGGGGATGAGTTTCTCAGTTTGAAGCATTCGGATCTAGTCGTACCGTCGTGGCACGAACGAAAGCCGGGCGTTGGCTCCTCAACGGCCTGCGATCCCGGCTCCCCGAGCATCAGGGACAAATCAATATCGTTTGGGTATGGCCTGGAGATAGCGCCGAGGCCCACCACTTGCATTGGGATCGCGGGCGACAAACGGATGTTTCACGAGGTGAGGAAGCTAAAGCAGCTGACGGAGGAGTCGCAGCGCGAGTTCCTAGAGGAGCGGTACAAGCCGGGCGTTAGCAAGGTTGTGCGTTTCGATGCCAACATGAAGGTTGAGGATTATGTCGTCAAGAACGAAATGTTTACCTGCAATGTGGAGAACACCATACTGGAGACCTTTGAGCCAATACCATTTGCGGATGAGGGCGACGAGGATGCTCTGGAGACGCTTCGCAATTGTAAGACGGAGAATGCCGAGGACCTACTGGACGCCATCAATCAGGCAACGCGGGGTCAGGAGCTGCCCCTGGCTGAGGCCATTAACACGCCGCTCCTGCTGCAGCAGCAGAGATGCCGCGGGCGGTTGGACAAGAGCCACAGTACTCCCGCCTACGACAATTCGGGCGAGGAATCGGACACGCCGCCAGCCATTGAGCCGCGCAAGGAGTTCCTGCTGGTCACGCCGCCTGCACCGCCGCCGCGACCGCGCAAGCAGCGAGAGATGACGCCACCGGTGGTGCCGCCGCCGCCGCCAAAGCCCGCCAGCATGCAGCCAGCTAGCAGTGTCACCAGCATCTCTATTCCTGTGCCAGTGCATGTGCCAGTACCGACAACGCCTGTGGAATCGCCTTCAGAGATCAGCGAGCTACATACACCGAGCAAGTCGCGCACCTTGACCCTAAAAAAGAAGCACAGTCTGATGGCCAAGCGGCGGAACACGAACCTAAAGCTTCTCGGGACTGGTGACATCCAGGGACACCTATACAGGCGCAAGAAGAACCATCGCGGCGTTACATACTGGGCGAGGATCTATTTTGTGATGCTGGACACGATTCTGTACGGGTTCCGCAGCAAGGAGAGCACCAGCGCAAGCCTGGTGATCTTCCTGCCCGGCTTCACGGTCTCCCTGGCCAAGGAGGTGCACTCGAAGCCGCACGCCTTCAAGGTATACCACACAGCCAAGAGCTTTTACTTTGCGGCCGAGTCTCTGAACGCCCTCAATCAGTGGGTGGACTTTCTGCGCCAGGCCTCGCTTAAGGTGCCGCAAGGCTCGGCGTCGCGCGAAGCTGAAGATGCCAAGGATCTGTATTCGGAGAACGACAGCTCGGGTGAGGAGTGTGACGCCCTGGTGGCCAATAACCTGAGCACGCCTTCGCCACAGGGCAATAAGGAGGTGATGTCTGCCTCCTCGCTGGTGCTACCTGGCGGGACGCCGCCGTCGGCGGGGCCCACGAAGCATGAGCGTGGATATCTCGACTCGATTCGGAAGTTCACCAGGGGCAAGATGGGCAAGAGTATTGCGGCGAAGCCTTCAAGCGATATTCCAGTGCCAACGGAGCAGTATCGCAGCTACAGGAAGGTACCTGGCGGCAGTTTCGGCATCCAAATAGGGGCCAATACACCAGGATACCACGACCCCGCCATGCCGCCCACACAGATCGCACCATTGGCGACTGCACCCAAGCTATCGCGCAGCTCCAGCCGAAGTTCGGTGGTCAGCGGCACAGAATCAGCCGTTTCAGTATCGGCTTCGATTCTGGGCCCTCCTACGTCGCCGGCGCCGACTCCCACCGCAGCCACGCCCACTTCGCTGCAGCACCAGAGTTCCGAGGAAAGCCCGAGCCAGAGCCAGAGTCAGAGTCCCAGCAGCAAGTCCAGTTTGAAGAAGGTTCCGTACAACTTTCTGCATGCCTCGAATCCGAACTTGGTTGAGTTCGACTTCCACACCTCGAAAACACTGCTGCCAAAGATGAGCGTGGGCACTACGCTGGACCATGGCCACAATATTCAGGGCTTTGTCACGCTCAAGGCCCTGATGCTGCGCAAGCAGGAGGAGGAGGCGCAGGAGATGTACAATAACCGCGTTCATCTCGGCGTCGAAAAGCACAAGCACGCGCGCACAGAGTCGACGGCGAGCCAGCAAAGTGCCATGAGCAGCAGCAGTGTGGCGAAGCCCCTGGAGAAGCTGCCCAAAATCCAGAGTGTGAGTCTGCCCAAAACTCCGGACTATGAGATTAGCTTCAAGCCGGATGACGAGAGTATTAAACGAACTCGAGGAAGGGAGGGCCAGAAGCTACGAGACTTTGGATACGAGCTAATCTGCGGCGACGAGCCGAGCTCCAGTTCAAGCACCAGGCAGGAGCACCATCACCACCACCAGCAGCAGCATCATCATCATCATCATCATCAGCAACAGCAGTATCAGCAGCAGCAGCAGCCGCCGCCGCAGCCACAGCAGCAGAGTAGCAAGACCAAGCACTTCCTGCGCTCCCAGCAGCTACATTTATCCAGCTTTCTGCACAAGACCAGCAGCAGCGTCAGCTCTGGATCCACCTCAGAGTCTAAGAAGAGCAAGAGCAAGTCGAGCAGCGATCGGCGCTTTCCCTTCTCCAAGCACTCCACCGGATCCACAGGCAGTTCATCGGGCCATGCGATGACGATGACGCTGCCTTTAAACAAGAAGTCAAAATCAAATCACGCCCTGGATGGAACGGGAGGCAATGGATTGCCGTTGACTGGCGGTGGCGGCGGGAGCAGTATCAAGAAGAGCCAGACGTACAATCAGGACTTGCGCGTAGGCACCAAATATGATGCACATCGCAAGAACTCGGCCCCGATACCCATATTCTCAAAGCTTTCCACTTCGGGTGGCACGCCGGCCAAGCCATCGAAGGAGAATCGCTTATTCGGCTCACCGCTGCTGCATCGCACCCTCTTTGGCCACCACCATCATCATCAGCAGCAGCAATTGCCGCCAATGACTCCGCCCAGCAGTGCGGATCCCGATTGCGATCAGGAGATCTTTTCGCAGATTACCTTGCCCACCCACAATCAGGCGGGCTATCGGAGCTACAGGGGACCTGGCATCATGACCACATCCACAACCAATTTGTGCTCTTCGGAGGCTCTGCAGCCACCGTTGCCGCCGGCACCACCGCCTCCGATACAGGCCAACAGGCAGCGGGGCGAGGAGGAGCCCCAGTCGCAGCCAGAGCCGGAAGCCGTTACGGCATCGGAGGGTGCAGCCACGCCGAAGGTCTCGAACTCCGGCTCCGTGGACTCGAAAGCGGCCACGCCAGACTATCCGAACATGGAGTGTCCGCCAGTGTTTGAGCCCGAGATTTACTCGCTGACGGACACCAGCTTGTCCCGGCTGATGATGCGGACCGCCAGCAACAGTGGTGTGGCTGGCCCCGCCAGCGTCAATAACGCCAATAATAACACCAACACCAATAACAATACCAACAGCAGTCCCAGCGGCAGCGAACAACCACAACAACACCAACACCATCAGACGTCGTAGGAGTAGGATGATGGCAAAACCAATTGTGAATGCTCGGGGGCATTAGGCCCCCGCTTACTTATGTATTTATATAGAGAGAGATATATATACTCGAACGATATAGGTATACACGCAACCTGTTCATTTCTTCGTCTTCCCTGTGTCCACCAGCCAGTACCTACAACCTATACCTGCGATCATCCTGTCGAGTCCCTCTCACATACAATTTAGATGTAAATGTTTTTGATCTGCCTTATTTGCATTGCTTCGGTTCTAGGTACAAAAAACACACAACACAATGAATTGTAGCAAAGAGATATATATTAACTTTAGAAGAAGTCTGTGCATCGAAGAAGAAAAGCGTAGTTCTTTATGATTTGCCTTTGTACGGGGATTAACCAAGTTAATCCGAGCTGTTTGATTTGCTCAACAGTTTGTGTCTAGATTACATGTATTATATTATATGATTATGCGAAACGAGATATTATTGTAGACGCCAAGTGGATCCACAAAATGTTGTAGCAAATAAACAAATTAAATCTATATTATATTATACACATACACGAATTATACATGCATACGAATAAAGTCAACTGTATATAATATCAAGAAGAAAAGCTCATTTGGGGAAATTTAAAGTTGCCTAGGAGTTTTCCTATTGTTTTATTTATTTATTATTTGTGGTTATTCATGGCAAATCGGAATATAAATCTTACCTGAATTATTTAATTCTTTGATTTATATTTTTATATGAACATTTTTTGGGAAAATCTAAGTTTAAAAACAGCATAACTTTGTCAACAATGCATTAATTTTAATTCTAAAACCATTTCTATACTAGTTTTTATCAGGTTAACAACTACGCATATTAAGTTGAACATTTTAAAAGTTTTTATATTTTTAGAATTTTTCACAATTTTGACGATGTAACCCCTTACAAAATTTTCAAAAAATTCAAAAATTGTATTTTCCCTCAGACATGACTAGATAGATGCGGCTGATGCCGCTGATCAAGAAAATATATGGTTTATGGGGTCGGAAATGCCTACTTCCGGCGTTGTGTGCTTTTGACTAAAAATTTAATACTTTTAATAGGAACGTAAAGGTAGCCTCTTTTAGGTGAAAAACCCTTACGGTCTTGCTTTCTGACAGAACAGGAGACTCTTTAGATTAATGAAACCCTCAGTTGACCAAAGAATATCCAAAAAATACTCAGATAATAAGTTGTGTCCTCAAAAAGATCGATTTAGAATCCATTTATTCACATATTACGTTCAAAGTTAACCCAATAAAAGTTACGCCAAATTGGCAATGTGCTCCTCCACCTCCTGCCTGGTGAACATGTAGAACTCTTTCTCCTTCGTCATGGTCATCACCTCCACGTTGGTCGAGTTCAGCTTCTCCTCCATCACCTGCTTTAGAGTGTTCAGTGACAGCTCGATGGCATCGTTGAGGCTCATCTCAGTGGTAAAGTTATCCTGCAGATTCTGCTGGGCGCCCTCACTGCCCGAACCGATGGCCTTGGCGCTGTGACGCACAAATGTGCCGGAGGGATCCATGTGCCACAGTTGCGGCTTGCCGGCCTCGATGCCGGCGAACAAAATGGCCACGCCGAAGGGGCGGCTCATGGCGGCAGCTCCATCGCTATCCCCACTGTCACCAAACTGAATGGCCAGTGTGGAGACGGCCTGGGCGCACGACTCGATGGACATGCGCTCGTTGTAGACGAACCAGTGGTTCTGGCACTCAACGCGAGCGCGTTCGATCAAGGTGCGGGCATCGGCCATCAGTCCGGAGGTGGCGCAGCCAATATGCTTGTCCACCTCCACGATTTTCTCTACAGTGCTGGAGACCATCAGAGGCGATGTGATGCGCTTCTCCACGGCCAGAACGACACCTTGAGAATGGATTTCATTATATTTCTGTGCTAATTAGATCGTAATGCATTAGCTCACCTTCGGGAGTGCAGATGCCAATGGCTGTTGAGCCCAATTTGATAGCCTCAATGGCATATTCAACCTGGAAAAGACGGCCCTCCGGCGAGAACGTGTTCACGCCTCTGTCGTACTCGGAGCGGGTTAGAAACATGTTGCTCTGAAATTTCGGCTCTTCTATTACACGTTCGTCAGAATATAAAACAAAATGTGGCGCTTACTATTCTTTTATTTCCTTACAAAGATCGAAAAACAAATGCCGGGATGACTTGACGAATGACTTGCGAATTAGTGATGCTGAAAACATCGACGCATCGAATATCGATGTTTTTTACCGATGTTTTTGTTGATATCGATGTCCGGTGGGTTAATACTAATTCGCAGCAGAACACATTTTAAAAATTCATTGCAGTTTAAAATTATAAAATTAATATAATTTTATTAAATCACCCTTTCCACTATATTAATATATTTTTAATTTAATTAACCCCTATTTTAGATCACAAAACAAAACAAACATCTTACATTTCATTTTATTTAATTGGGGAACCTTCTCTTTGAGCTTAAAACTAATTTAGAGCAAACGTATGCGACAATTTGGGGCACCGCACTGGCAGTACAGCACCTTGCCGGGCACCACGCCCACCTCGTAGTTGTAGTTCCAGGTCAGCTCGGTGCCGGAGCGAATGTGGGAGGCAGAAAAGAAGGCCACCCAGGGGAAGCGCAGGTCGTGGGTGTCTACAAAGACGTTCTGCACGAAGAGATTCGGGTTGCACGAATGCTGGAAGAGATGAGAATTTTTTAGGATAAGAATTTAAGATATGGATAAAGAGAACTCACATTAAAGTAACGCCCAAGGTTGCCGGTAGTCTTGGCATCCATGATATAGGGTGCCTCGTCCTTGCCGAACAGCCGCCGCACCGAGTTCTCACGCACCGTCTCGTCCAGATCGGCATTAGGATTGAAATTGATTACCGTCCGCTCCTGGGAGTCCAACTCGCTGTTGCTTCTGGAGGTGCGCTTGTTCTTGCGCTGATAGTGGTAATTGGGCCGAAAGTCGTCATCATTATCCTCGGTGTCCGGGCCGTATGTCTCATCGTCTGGTTCCGGTTCCGATAGCGGCTCCGCCTCCGACTCGTAGCCCTCCTTGAGCTGCTCGGCCACCTCAATATAGTCGAGATCTGCGAAGTACTCATCGCCAGCATCCTGACCGCCCTCGTTGGCCATAGTTTCTGTGAGCAGGTGGCCGGCATAGATGCAAATAAAGGCACCCTTGGGAATGTCGTTCACGCAGCGCAGGCCCCAGCCGCGATTGGAGGTCTTGAACACCTGCAGTTTCATCTCGAGCGAGAACTGCACCACGCGGTTTAGGCAGTTCTTGCGGCACTTACAGCGTGAGTTGCACTCGTAGATGCCGGTGGGCACATGCTCGTGCAGTCGCTTGTACTGATACCCGATCATCTCAATGGGCTTCTTCGGGCTGCAGTATTTTACGCCGGCCACAGTCAGTTGCCAGCAGGCGCACTTGGACTTGTCCTGTAAGGGAGAGAGTAAGCAGGTTTGCTTATACTGGAATACAATGCAATCTTACCGAGCAATCATCGTCGCAGTCGCAGCCTACGAGGAACTCCTCGTCCAGATTCAAATGAACGCCCTCGGTTGGTATTCGCTGCTTGGCATATGTACATGGCGGCGGCAGTGTGTTGTCGTAGTAGTTAACCAGCGGAATGGCCATTTTCTCCTGACCCTTGGAGATGTCCGCCTCCTTGACGATCGACGGATCGATTGAATACTCTGCCAGGCATCGCAGGTCGGGTGTAAAGTCAAAGTTGTCCACATTTAGTACATTCTCGGTGGTCCGCAGATACATGTGCACTTCGGCCAGGTTGCGCAGGCTCTTGCCGCAGGGACCTCGGTAGACGACGTTCTTCTTGGTCTTCTGGCGCAATACTAATCGTTCCCAGCCGGAGAGAAGTGGCTTTGCCAGCGGACTGTAGCTGTCCAGGCGGTGAACAATTTTAAACAAACAGTTGGGGTTGCAGTTGTGCTTTTTGAACATCTTTGGCGGCAGATTTCGTTTGGCTGTAAAATATACAACATGCCCCTTGGGCCTGTTCTCGTCGTCAACATAAATGGTGGAGTTGTTGAGATGTTTAACGGTGTTGCCGGCACGGCTTCCAGAGGCACCGGCGTTTGCGGTGGAGGAAACTGCCGGTGAGGAGGCGGACGAGGACGAGGACACATTTTGCGTCGAAGCACTGCTTTTACGGGCAATAGCGCGCATCTGCCGATTAACCTGCTGGTTGCTCGACTCCATCTCCTTGGTGTAGCGAATGAAGGGCTCCGTTCGCTGGAATACAATAGAAATTAAAACGACTTAATGGATGCTCACGACAGATTCTTACCCTGGGCACACGCATTTGCTGGGCATGTGGACTGTTCAGGGCATTCTGAGTTTCCTTAAACACCGGACCCAATCGTAGGGAGCCCCTATAGATCCATTCGGTGTTATTCTTATCGCCCTCGAACTGCATCAGGACCAGGCTGCAGTCGATGTCGATGACGCGGGCATAGAGCCAGGTACCGTTGGACTCGGTGCTCATGCTCTGGCCCCGGGTGCACTGTACCATGGGCCGGTCCACAGAGTACTTCTCTACGTACTTTTGGATAAAATCCCGTGAAGCGGGATGCACATCCTCCCACACCTTTTCCGAGGCTTGACAAACTAAGCGGACATCCTGATGGGGTACATATTGCGTGTAGCCGTCGTCGTAAAAAATAAGGTAGCGGTATCGATTGGCCTGCTTTAGTGGTTCAGCGATGATGCCCGGATAGAAGGCATTCTGCACGGTGCCCGTGTCCTTGCCTCGTGACAACGTGGTGCCGTCAAAGTAGGCAATCACTCGAGTGCCTGGGACAAAATATATGAAGATTGACCTGCAGATTACAGATTTTGAGAGTACTTACCAATGGTCAGGCGCACTGGCGGCGGCTCGAAGTAGGCTATGTGTTTGGCCGTCACCGTCTTGATCATCTGATAGGGCGTGTTCAGATACTTAATCTTGTAGCTCTTCATGGTATTGCCATTTATGGCGGTGCTCTCGGTAAACTCAATTACTTTGATGGACACCCAGCTGGCAATGGCCTTGTTTTTCACAGCATAATACGTCTCGTTTAATTCGATTGGTGGCCGAACGATATCACCCGCCGGCGGCACCTGTTGCTGCATTAAACAAACGAATTATTAACCATTACAAAGTTCTATAGGCGGTCCATCTCACCACGTATTCACTCATGCTGTGCTGGATGTCAAGGGCTGGCATATTCTTGTGGACCACGGCGCACGAGCTGTACAAGGCGCTGTGCATCTGGTCCGCCATGCTCTGGGCACTTTCGAGCTCAGCATCAACGAGCGCAAATTGGCTCTCTAAGTGATCTGCCTTTGCCTTTAGTATGGTCTTTGACCATGCAAGCTGATTTTGGAACTCTACTTTATTCAGCACGGTCTTGATGGCATCCTCCAGCTCATTTTCGATTAGGTTCAGATCGTTTTTCGAAAATTCCGTTTGCTCTGTTGGAAAATAGAGTTAGTTAGTGGGGAAAGTGGATCACTGAAGTCCTTTTGGATGCTGCATACCTTGCCGTTTTTCCTCTTCTTCCTCATCACTGCTGTCGAGGGCCACGAAATCGGCATGGTCCTGGCGGAACTCCTTCAGCAGCAGCGGCTGTTTGGCCATCAACTGACCCGCAAATTCCTAAAATGAAACAAGGACAAATTAATTAAGTTTTTATGATCGCCGAGGTACTTGCTTCACCTCGTACACGTCCATGGCCGTGTCGTAGCACTCCATGCATACGAAGTACTGTCTGTTGCCCTTTTGGGTCACATTGTAAAAGTTTAAAAGGGCCATGTTGGCCAGCACATACTGTTTGTGCTGCTTTTCGCAGTTGTAGTTGATGCAGTCCTTCCCATACAAAATTTCCCCATCTCCAGGCAACGAGTCCTCAATCTCTGGAGCCTTTTGCTCCGTAGCCTTTTCCAGTTGCACTTCCAGGGCAACCTTGTTTCCAACTGCGTTGACAGGTGATTCTTCTGTTTCCATGGGCGTATCGGTTTTGTCTGCCGATGGCTCAGATTTTTCTTTTGTCGATAAGTCATTACTATCTTTAATGGGCTTCTCTGATATCTTTTCCTTCACCTCCGATTTGTCGGCTTCAGTTTTGACTGCCTCCTCCTGATCTACTTCCATGATATCTTCGTCCACATTACTTTTGCGGGACTCGGAAGCAGTTTCTAGGTGCCGATCGCCCGGCTCCTTTGTTTCTTTGCCTTCTTTGGCAGGCGAGGCCTCGGGAGTGGGACTGCTGATAAGTTCGATGCTACTGTCCGCCTGTTCTTCGGCCTCCCTGCTGTCGGTTTCAGCAGGGGCTTTGGGCTCTGGTGTAGCGTCCACAGACGCTATACCATCGACACCGTCTGCTTGGGCTTGATCCCCGGCAACTTCGTTGGCCGAGGGGGACTTTACTGGGCTATCGATAAGCTCTACGCTACTGTCGGAATCCTCTGCTGGATCGGGTTTTGCCGCGGCTTTATCCAAAGGACCGGGCACAGGACTACTGGCCAAATCAATGCTGATTACTACTTGGGCGCTTGTTTTACCCTTATCCTTTGGATCTTCTGTCTGATCACACACATCCTTGGGCTCTTTAGTAGCCACTTCCTTTGGCTTTTTAGTTGGCACTTCCTCAAGTTCCTCACTGGGCACGTTGTTTGGCTCTTCCCTTTGCAACTTCTTTGGCTCCCCACTGGGCAATTCCTTTTCACTGGGATTGATTTCGTCGAGGGTTAGATCCTCCATGTCTACATCGGCTTCTTCCTTTTCCCCCGGCACCGTAGGCTCGGCACTTTTTTTCTCCGCCGGTGCCTGTAGCGACCCGGCTTCTTGTTGCTCGGCCGCAGGCGGTGGAGGAGCTTCCTCTACTGTGATTTCAGTGTCCTCGGCACAATCCATCGCTGCAGTTTCCGTGGCCATGGTTTTACTTAGTTTTAATCGTATTTTATTCACATAAATGGTTAAAATTAAAATTTTAATCCCACGGCAAAGAATTCGCTTGGTTTTAGTATTGGGTAAGTTCGGAAGTTAGTGTTGCACAGTAGTGCAAAAATTAAACAAAAATTTAAGTTGCAGGTCGTTTAATCTTTATTTCTGGAAACCATCTTACAGAGTGTTTAGGCCTCAACGACCTTTGGGTGGTAGCCGGTCTCATCGGCGTGGTAGACCACCTTAATGGTCTTGCCGTTGGGGGCCACGTACTCGTACTCTCCAGAAACCACCCAATTGTCGTGCTCCTTGAGAACTCCGGACTGCACGGCCTTGATGTGGTTGGACAGCTCGTAACCGTAGTTGAAGTCCAGCACGTTCACTTCGGAATCGCTCTTCAGGACATCAGCCTCCTCGTTGGCAAAGGCCACGGCCAAAAGGCAGGCGAGAACAATCTGAGGGATTACAATTCAGCTGAGAGATCTCCTATTGGGCAATGCATCTCGTCTCAACTTACCACGAACTTCATGGTTAGAAAAGGAGGGTGTGTGTCTGCTGATAGATGACAAAACAAATCTGACTTCTAACAGCCGAATATGGCGCTTTTATAGCAGTTATCTCTCTTGACATTTTGCCGGCGGCCGGCATGTCCAAACACATAAATTTCCTTCAAACTGGCTCCAAACGGACGCTTGTATTAATTAAGACAAAAGACATTGATGCAGTCATTCTGCAGGCATTAATTATCGCCCAAGGAACTTATCTATGGTAATCTGAGCGGAATATTCCCGTTTTGCCGGCCGTTCATCAATTGTCATCAACGATCAGTTTGCCGGTGGTTTCTTGATAAGCGCCAACCGGTACTGCATAGCGCATAACGCAAATTAATTGCTATTTATTCGTTGTTATCGCTTATTTGCATAATTCGCAGATAACTCCACTATCTGTCCGCGTTGACTCCCGCAGATGCAACCGGTTTGAGCTGAGCCCCAAAAATATTGCAAATTTTGATAGGATGACCTCGGTAGAGAAAATTTTAAATTAGTTGGCGGTTAACGGACAGTGTTGGAAAAGAATTATTTAGCAGGGCGTTTTGCAGGACTACGTTTTTCGCCATTCAAAATGTTTATATCTTTTTTTAAGTAGCCAGAAATAGCTGACATAAAGCGCAGCACTGATTGAAGTCACACGTGCAGGCGAAGGAATCGCGGAATCCCAAGGAACGCCATAAATAAAACGATGGCCAACGATTCTGGCAGTGATTACGAGGTGGAGGCCTTTATAAAGCCCAAGCGAGTACGAAAGACGGTCAACGACGACAGTGCGGATCTGCTGGGCAACTTCGATGACCAGAAACGCAAGGAGATCTTCGAGGGCACATATATGGACAAGGAGGAAGGCCGGAATCCCAGCGACCCCGAGGATAGCGAGGAAGATGGTGGCGATTCTGATGGAGAGGCCGCCGCCGATGAAGGAACTGCTGCCAATGGCAGCGCTGCGTCTGGATCTGAGGCAGAATCAGAGGAAGCGGCTGAAGATGGACACATAACCAGTGATCAGCTGACCTCCCTCCTGCGAGGAGCTTCCAAGACAAACAGACACGTCCTCTACGTGACGAACCTGAACTTTGAGACCACAAAAGATGACCTGGAGCTGCATTTTTCGGCGGCGGGCACAGTAAAATCTATTCGCATCCCAAAAAAGCGCCGCGGTGGCTTCGCTTTCGTGGAGATGGCCGACCTGCCCAGTTTCCAAAAGGGCTTCCAGCTGCACAACACAGAACTACAGGGTCGCAAGATCAAGGTGCAGATCTCAGAGGCGGGAAAGAAGAAGTCTGCCAACAAGAAGAACATAATCAAGCAGAAAAATCGCAAGCTGGCCGAGATGCGCAATGAGCAGAAGACGTTCACCAAGAGCGGTAAGTTCTACGACAAGGACCTGAAGAAGGAGAAGGCCAAGGAGTTACTGGCGCGTAAGAGGTGGCGCAAGAAGCCTGCCCCCAGGCCCAACTAAGTAGTTTAATAAGTCCTTACACTTAAAAATGTAAATGTAAAAGAACCTATTATTATTTAACACAATAAACAAGTAGCTATTACTGCCAGCGAACGATGTAAAAGTTGCGCTTTCCCACACGCAGCAGCGAGACTCCGTTCCGGAGGATGTGTATTCCGGTGGTTAGCACCTCTGCGATGTTTTGCACTCGTTTTTGGTTCACGTAGAAGCCACCAGCATTTATAATACGCACGGCATCCGCTGTGAAGGACATACGAATTCTTTGGTAATTATCTTTTTATAGGACTCTTTTTTAGTAACTCACTTTCTGTGGGAAAGCACTTGGCCTTCATGGCCAACTGCAGGATGGACATGCCAGGCTCAGTGAGCAGCTCCACCATGGTGGCTCCTTGGAAGGTCTGCTTGATCTCGGCTAGGTTTAGTTCCGCTAATCCCTCGACGTTGCCCTTGTATAGAGCATTGGTTACCCGCTCCGCTTGCTTGAGTCCATTTTCTGTGAATCCAAAATGCGAATTGATATTAAGTTAATACACAAAGGAGGCCAGATCCTACCTCCATGCACCAGCAGCGTGACATCCTCGGCCAGGAGTGTCTGCGCCTTTCGCTTCTCCGGCTCCCTTGTGTGCTCCTGCATTAGTTGCTCAATTTCCGGCAGTGGTATAAAGGTGAACAGCCTAAGCAGCTTCTCCACCTCGGAGTCCGGCATGCGGAGGAAGAATTGATACAGGGCAAACGGGGATGTCTTATCACCATCCAGCCACACAGCATTACCCGCCGATTTGCCGAACTTGTCACCCTCTTCCGTGGTTACCAGGGGCAGTGTCAAGCCAAAGACCTCGGCCTTACGTTCCACGCGGCTGATTAGCTCGTGTCCCGTCATCAGGTTGCCCGTCTGGTCAGAGCCTCCCATTTGGAAGCAGCAGTTGTGGCGACGCAAGAGGTGGAGCCAGTCGTAGGCCTGGAATATCTGATAGGTGAACTCCGTGAAACTCATGCCATCTTCCGACTCCAAGCGCGACTGCACGGAGGACCGAGAGAGCATGGAGCCCATGCGAAAATGCCGACCCATGTTGGCAACGAAGTCGACGAGGTGGAGGTCGGCATACCAATCGGCATTGTTGACGATCCTGAATTGAAATTGATTTGTTATCTTTTTCTAGACCTCTTGGACGACATACTCACGTCAGCGGCGGCAACGGCGCCTTGTTCTTGCTCGTGTCCCAGAGGAACTTCTCGTGGTTGTCGAAAACCTGTCCCAGTTGCCGCTCAATGGCCTTCAAATTGGTATCGATGACAGACTCGCCCAGCTGGTTGCGCTCCGTCTTGCGGCCACTGGGATCCCCGATTAAGCCAGTGGCACCTCCTACCAACGCAATGGGTCTGTGGCCAGCTCTCTGGCAATGGATGAGACCCATGATCACCAACAAATTGCCCACGTGCAGGCTGTCAGCGGTGGGATCGAACCCGGCGTAAATGCTCTGCTGGCCGCTGGTGAAAAGCTTCTTTATCTTGGGCCTGTCGTGGAAATAGTTTTAATTCATAAATCAAGGAATCTTTCGGTGCTTTATGCCGGCTATACTTACGCAGCTGTGTCGGGGAAAATGCCCTGGAAGAAGCCCCTATCCGTCAGCTCCAGGAGGTTCTTCTGGGCCAGGTGGCGCCGGCTCAGACGAATGCCATCCTGGAGCGGCTTCAGAAGACTCCACCGCAGAGGCAACATTATGCAAAAAGTTACGGTAGGAATAAGGCGAATCGCGGAGTCGAACAGCTGTTTAGCCAGCTGTTCCCTATACAAGCCACACTGTAAGTAAAATTACCAACAGCAAACTAGATTTTTAATAATATAAGTTAAATTCTTTATTAGTTACCTTTAAAAGAGTACAATTTTAGTTGTCGTGTGTGTTTTATTTAAAGTCTATAAAAGCTTTTCCGAACAATTTTTCCAAGTAGCTCTTCCAATCAGCTGATTTCTGTATTTGTATTTTTCTCAATGCTGTTCCCATCAGCTGATTTCTGCATTTGTTTTTCTTAAAGCTAGCAATGGCGGTTTTTCAAAAATCTAGTTAGAGAAAATAAAATCAGCATGGGAAGAATATATTGAATTAAATGTACATATCATAATTTTATATCAAAAATACATATTTTAGTTTTAGACAATTTATGGTTGTGCTCATTCCCAGCGCCGTTTTTTTTTTAAGGGAATGTGTAAATACGATCTAATACTTATGTCCCTTCAGAGTCTTCCGAAGGTAGGAGTGGATCAATAAATTGACGGCTGAACAGATCGTAAACGCTGAAGTAAATGGCATTAGCCAGCATAGATCTCACCACCGTGGGTGCCAGGCCCTTGTAGAATCCTCGTACGCCCTCATACTGGAGCGTAGTGGCGATACAGCGTTGCAATGTGGGACAATCGATCTGACAGCACGAACCTTTAAGGTCCTTCTTAAACGTCTCGAGCTGGAGGCGCTTTTTGACCAGATCAACGGGGTAAACTAAAATCTTCGCTATACCTCCGGCCACCGCTGCATTTAAGAGTAAAGATCCACCGTGAATGTCGGACTTTTTCTTCTGTTGCATGGCCTGCGTCAGGGCGTTCAGGTACTTATACAAAAGAAACTTAAGGCCCATCAACGGAAAGGTCTCGAGCAAGGCGAAGGGCAGACCACGCGTGAAGCCATTCCATCCATTAATGCGGTACACGTGCCGAAATCCTTGGAACATGGTGCGATGTATTACATTGCCGGTGGCCATCACTTGTGAACGTACTACGTCGAATGGATAGGAAGCCGCGCAGGAGCAGCAGCCGGCGATGCCGCCACAGAGGAAATGCATCAGGAAGGTGTGATCTTTTAAAAAGGAGACTTTTCGAGTTAATAGGGTTAATTGCTCATACGTCCAAAACTGCGCGAGACCCTGCATGATGCCCATCACCTGGCTCATGTTGTGACCTCGCATTAAGCCTTGACTTCCCTCCTCAATGTACAACCTCTTCATGCCGTGCAGAACGCCACGGTACTTTCTCATCGTATACAGGCCCGCCTGTAGCTGCATTCGCATCTTCAGCACGTCAAGAGGATGTGTCAAGGATCTCATCACGCCTCCGGCCAGGCCGCCTCCGAAGACCTGCAACACATGGATCTGTGTTGTGTTATCCTTTGAACTAGGTTTATGATGTATTCCACCCATTCCCCATCTTGCTTACATTATTTTCAAAACCAAACGCAGTGCCACCTTGTTGTTAGTAATTTAAAACCTAAAATTTAAATAAAATCGATACATATGTATGTATATCGATTCCTTAAACATCGTTGGCAGCCCTGACAACAAAAGAATCAGAGTAGATTGCAGCTGTTTCGTTGTTTTGAATCAATACCATGCAGAGTGATAATGCTGCTCAAGATCCGCCACGCTCTACTTGAGGTCACCAGTCCACCGACCACGAAGCAGTCCGCGATCATAATCAACAATGAGGTAATTATTAGTTCGGCCAGCATTTTGCAGCCTCACTTGCTCTTCGACGGGGACAAAGGCGAGGAAAACAAAGGAATCGTTGCCTGCCTGCAGCAGGGACAGCTGCTTGACGTCCAGGCGGAAAAAGGATGTCGCATTCGATCGCTCAACTTTGTGGTAACCTTTGATCCGCATCAAAGGCATTCGCGGCCGCGCCAGAATGACGCGTCCGGATCGAGGCAGGGCCACATTCTTACCCGCTACTCCGCCCATCCGTTGTATGTGTTCAGCGCCGCAGAGGTGTCCCGCAATCTGCATAAAATCCTGCTGACCGCTGATGCCACGGACCAAAGTGAGGTGCTGCGCTCCAGTTTCGTTGTCCTGGGCATGAGACCACCCGCCAAGGAGGAGTCCTTCAAGCGTTTCCTCGCGTACATTAGCAACTATTTGCGCCACCTGCAGCCGATGCAGACGCTGGACGATGTGCTGGTCATGTGCTCGCCTTTCGGCCTGGAAAATTTCTACAAGACAATCAGCATTGGCAAGGTGTCCAATGTAATGGGACGCAGTGGGTGCCTGTTTGCCATTTCCAATGCCCTGCCATTGGGCTGCGAGGGATCAGCTGTATTCAACAACAAACTGTATGTGGAAATGTATGCGGCGGACGATGCACGGATGCTAAGGACTCTTTTTATTTCAGACGCTTGATAGGCATTGTGATATGCACCTCATTCCAGCGGCAACAGGAAAACGTCAATTTAACACTGGCCGCCAACTTTGGCTACCTGCTGCGCAATTTTATGGAGCAGCTGGGTATGCCCAGTACCACATTCCAGCTAACGCGGGAGCCCTCAAACTTTCCATGTAAGATCACGCTACTAACTGTAACTGAACTCGGTATTAATTCTCGTTTTGGACATTCCAGGGGAGCGCACAATTGTAGTGATTGAGTCAGCGGGTCAGCAGGGCACGGGCACCTTTATCCGAGTCCACAACAAGCACTTTATTCTCACTTGTGCTCATGTGGTGGGTCAGGTAAATATAGGATTTCCTCATCTCTATATCGTTAGCTGCCACATATGTATATAACTTGTTAACCTCGCTCACAGGGCAATGAGAAAGTTAATTGCCGCGCTGCCGATCGACAGTTCCAGTCGGACGTTATCTGGTGTAATCCGGATAGCGATCAGCCTTTCGACTTGGCCCTGCTCACAGCACCGCAGGATGTGCCGGAGCGGTGCTGTGTGCGCTTGGCCAAGGGTCCAGCCACTCTGGGCCAGACGGTTTATAACGCTGGATTTCCCTATTATGTGAACTTTAGCTATAAATACGACTTCAATCCGGCTATATTCCAAGGGCGGATCATTAAATGTGATACGGGAGCCATTATGTCCGATGGTAGCGTGCAGGCCGGCCAAAGTGGCGGGCCTATGTTTGACCAAAATGGCTGCATTCTCGGTGTATGCGTGTCCAACATCAAAATGGATGACATCATCTACCCAAACATCAATACGGCCATTCCAATTTGTGATATACGCAATACGTTGCAACAGTTTGCCCGCACCAACGGTGAGTCGATCCAGTGATCCTTGACGAGTGCCCTTACTAATATTCCAATGCCATATAGATGTGAATGTGCTCAGCAATCTGGTAGCCAGCCGCGATGTAGGCCGCGTTTGGTCTCTGGAAATGCCGCCCATTCGAAGCAAACTCTGAGGAGATTAGCGCAACTATCTGCTGTTATTGTAACTGTAATGTGCTTTTTTTTATATAATGTGCAATCAACGTAAGGGCTAATCGTGAAGCTTAAACAATAAACCATATACTATAAAGTTAATTTAACAAATATTGATAATTAGTTTTTGTCCAAACAATCGTTCACGTGGCTCTGCAGCACGGAAAGGGCGTTGAAGGACTTTGAGCAAATGGGACAGCGCAGAGTGGCCTCGGCTGTCCGGGAGGCGGCGGCGCCGGTTGGTTCAAGAACCTATGGGAACGAAAAATAGGCATCAGCAAAAGGGATCAGCTTGGCTAGCTCTCTGAACATACTCTTACAGGTCTCTGCTCGTCGCGTAGACTACTCCGGCTCGAACTCATGGATGAGGCGGGTGACGCCGACTTGCTAGCCCTGTGTGACTCGGCCAGTGCTTCGATCAGCTCCTGGTTCTTCCTCTGTAGTGAACGCAGGTCCATCAAATACTGTTCCTTCTCGCCGGCATTCTTCTCGCGATCTGCCCGCTCCATCTCAAAGTCACGGCGATAGATGTCGTTCTGTGTCTGAAGGTGTACAATCTCCTCTTGCTTCTGTATATCCTTGGCCTTCAGTTCGTCAATGTCCCGCTGCATTTTTGTCATTAGCTCCTGGGCACTGGTTAGGTTAACTTTTAAGCAATCGATCTCCTCAATGTACGTTTTTTTCTGCAGAGATGAGGAAGAGTTACAGAACTGATACAGAGCATAGGGAGATTGCACTCACCATTTCGCTGATTTCAAGGTTCTCTGCCACGAGCTCAGAGAGCTGTTGCTTCAGTTCCCGCACTTGTCGATCATGTTCGTCCCGCTGCACATAATTCAACGCCAAGCCAGCGCTCAGGTCGGCCTTTACACCCTCTTCAGGTACGAATTCAAACGAGTGCTGTAACATATGAAGAAGAGCGGGAAGCCACGGCGGCAGCGGTTAATTTATGGGAAGTGGAAACGAAGTTACTGCGCAGTGTCCAGCACCATTGACTTAGCCCTGATAACAGTAGAGTGCCATTGAGGCGCTTATCTGGAGCACTATTGCCCTCTGCTCAAAGAGCAACTGAGCTTGGAAGTGACGTACCATTTTGAGCTGCTGCAGCTTGTCGATCTCCACACGCATATTGTTGATCAGAGACGTCTTCTCCGAGACGACCTTTCGCAGATCTTCCTGCTCCTTTTGACTAAAGTCCTGCTCCATTTCGATCTGTGCAATCTTCGTCTCTAGGTCCGTTTTTAGCTGCTGATTCTCAGCGCGGAGGCTTATGACCTGCTCCTGGCACTCGAGCAGCTGCTGCTTACACTGCTGCTCCCGCTCGGCTGCCTCCTGGCGCCACTGCTGCGTAAGCTTGTGGTAATTAAGCATGGTGTTGTTCACCTTGTCCAGCGTGGCTAGGATAGAAATTGAAGCGGTCAGTGCAAATGAAAACCTATTAGCTAGCTAGTTATTACTCACTTTTCAGGGTTAAATATTCCGTCATCATGTTTTGCAGCTTGACCACATCCTCGGCTGAGGCCTGCAACGAGCACAAGCTGGGAAACTGCGAGTAGACACTGCTCTGTGAGGATAGATTCAAGATTCGAACGATTAAATATTAGCAGGGATAAGTGAGCTCCCACCTTGAGCACGTCGGACTTCACTTCGCCCATTATGAAGCTAGCGGCCAGCGATTGGGGCGCCTGGCTGTCTAGTGACCGGAGCTGCTGTGAGGCACACATGCTGCCAGTACCACTCGTACTGGCAGGGCCACTTGACACCGGTTGTGATTTCTCCTGTTTTGGCTGCAAGATCGCGGAAGTCGATGGAGTGGGCTCAAGCGCCTCCTCTCCGCTATCCAGGCCATCCAGCACAATACCTCCTCCGTCGGGCAAGAGTGAAGTGTACGGCGAGCTGCCCAGGATAACGAACGATTCTTCGTCTGACATAGCGCCGTCGCTGTTGCGCTGATACTGCTGCCTGGCACTGATCATCTGCGATCTTACGACTTCGGTCAGAGTTTACCTGGGATTCCCCGTTTTCCGAAAATATTTGATGCGCCGCAGCGTTTGAGAAATCGATAAACTTTGCAGCGCCGCAGCAGTTGTTTTGTTTGGGATCGCAAGCGGGTATCTGAAACACACAAAGGCACATTTAATTTAAGGATTTATGTATAATATATACGATATATCAAATGTACGAAGAGTGATTCATTTGTCAACGGGGACTTTACATGACCGCGTCACAATAGGCAAATTCATGAAATACTTGGAACGGGGCAAACACGCTAACCTTATCGCTTTTCCAGCTTGGTTGGAGAAGTCAATAAATCCACGCAGCACACAATATTCAACTGAAAAGTGATTATTCCGCAGTATTTACCTTTTCTTTATTTTTAGCTTCGTACAATCAGCTGTTTGTGCGGTTGCAGTGGGACCGAGATTGATGTTGAAACATGGCACCGATAACCGATATCGATATGATTTACCCGGCCTGCCTATCGTAATGCAAAATAAAACCGCCAAGAAAACGCAACCAAAGTGATTCGCCATAAATCCGTGCTAATTAGGCAGCTTATTCATTTATTTCAAGTGCTCTGTGGAAAATCCCAGCATCATTCATGCAGTGCCAATTAATCCGCCATTGTGTGGCAGCGCGCGGTGAGATTGATGGGCCCCCTGTCCAGAAAAGCTGGACAAACCAGTTGAACGCCCAACGAAATTACAACCAATTGTAAGTGCAATTGCCGAAAATCACGCATTTGCGGATTCTAATTGCCTGATCCAGGCGTCAGTGCGTTCTGAACCTGCCAAACCGGATTAATTACGCCCCCATCTCTCGAGAGTATTTCCATTGTTCGCCGTAGATGTGGGTTAATAAGGCTTTCGCGTGTTAAATATGGGTGTGTGACAAGGAACTGGAGATTGCTGGTGAGCAGCAGCCAGTGGCTGGTGGCTGGTGTCTGGCGGAGATGCGACTTTCGTTGTTATTACCATAACCAACCGGTTTCCCCTGTGGGCTTTTTGTGCAGAGATCTCCGCGATCACATTTCAGAATTAAAAACGCTGGGAGCATTAACGATAATCATCATGCGGTTTATTACTCGAGAATCTCTATATTTGATCTTACGGCTAATGCACGTGAATAAATAAAATTAAAGAAAAACTTAAAAACGAATACGGTACGAAATTCCATTAAAGCTCAAAGTGCACACATTCGCTGGAGGATGCCGTGCATCCCCACCATTCATTCTCTCCACTCAAGCACACAAGACTTAGATCTAAATATCCTGCTCCTGGGCTGGAGTTATCCTTACGCCTGCTGCTGGCGGAACAGACGTCGCTGCACCTGATGCGGCGGCTGCAGGTCACGCTGCAGGACGGAGGCAAAGTGCTGCTGCTTCAAAGCGCTGATTGTGGCGATCTTGCGGTGCCTGTTGGGCGCCTGAGGGGCGGCGGCCAAGCCCAAACGGAACAGGGGCAAGTCTTCATCGCGAGGCAGTGGCCGCCGGCTATCCTCCTCCACGGGCGAGCCATCCGTACGCACACGAACCACATGGGGCCCGGTGAGGAAGGTCTTTGGCGGCTCTCCCGTAAAGGCTGAGGCCATAGGCAGCAACTCACTGCTGGCTGCCGGCTGCCGCGATGGGTAACCGTAGGCCATGTCCATGTCCATGGCATACTGATGCTTCTGCTCGCCGCTATTGTCGAAGAGCGGATTCGAGTTGGACTGGGACGAGGACTGGGAGTGCGGCAGCTGCTGGCGGGTGAGGATGATCAGCGAAGAGGCAGGCGGTGTGGGCAATGGCTGCTGCTGGATCGGCTGCCTGGTGGCCACCAAGCTGGCTCCGCTCGGATGGTCCCGCATTATCGATGACCAGACTGCGGAAGACAAGAGAGAAGAGAAGAGGCGGCCGTAAGATCTCACGTCTAGCACGTCGCGCTTGTTAACTGCGGAAGTTCTGACGCGGAAAACCCAAATCGATCTCCCACGCGATCAGTGCTTCGCAGATAGCGCCGCAAATGGAGGAGGCACTTACTCAGCTCGTTGGCATCGCGCTGATACGGATCGAGGGCCTCCAGCTGGGCGTCGGAGAGTGTCTGCAGCTTGGTGGATCCATAGCCCAATAGGTTATGCTTGCACTGGTTCACTGGAAGCCCTCCTCCAACCGTTGACTTGCAATGCACGCTAACCAGCTGGGCAAAGGTGGAGTATAGGTGCGACATCTGCAAGGTAAACCGAAAAAAACATTAGAAATTAATTTAAATTTTTATGTATTATTAAAAATAGGTAAATATGAGGCGTATAATTGAATAAATTAGATACAATTTTGGTCCGAAATCAAAGTTTTTGTATGAAAATTTCATTTTAAATCGATTCAACTATAATTATAATCAATTTCTCTCTCTGTATTCCTTATATGGATGGACGGAGAGATGGAACCAGGCGGAGGAGGTCTCCATTTCCCAGCTACTTGGTTACTTGGGAGGGAATTTTGCAATGTGCGTGTGTCAGGCGGGGAAGATGATTGCACTTTCGTTGCACAAAACAAACGAAATGCATTTCGACAGCACCGGCGGCGGCGGCCTGGGAGTTATTGAGCAACTGCCTCCTCTGCCTCTGACTCCCAGGCGGCCTCTCTACCAAGTGTGTGCCCCAGTTCGGTCTGGGACTGGGGCTGGGGCTTGGATGGTTTTATGGTTCAGCGGGCAAAGCAGCAGCAGCAGCTCATTGTCTATTCTTCGTGGCTAGCGGAGCGTTGAATGGACTTTTAATTAGCACCGCCGAATGTTCTACTATTTACCACCCGGGTGACACATCATCCACTGAGTTTGTGTTTGGGGGAATTTCTCTGGCAGCCAGGTGACGTCAATCCCGCTAAGCGCAGAAACTCCCCAGAATCCGGCTCATCTCACGCATTAGCATCTCTTCTGCAGACAAACAAACAAATCGGAGGAGCTGCTGCTGCTGCTTCTGCTGGAATAAAGAAAGTAACCAGAATTCGGTCACATACTTGAACTGGCTTCTCCAGACAAACACCCTTGATCCGCTTCCATTAGCTCGCTCGCCGAAGAGCTTCATTTGCATTGGCTTGGATTTTACAATTTTACGCCGTTTGCATAACAGAGCCACGGAATCAGAGCCAAGTCGCAGGTGCCCCCAAGGGGGGAGTTGGCTCGTATTACCAATTACCAGTCCAAGTACCGTTACCCATCCAAGCCAAGTCAAGCCAATCAGAAACGTGTGCAAAATGCAAAAATTCAAAGCACTAAAGTGCAATTGATACGTTCACCGCCCCCTCGTGCTTTTATTTAAATTTATTTCGAATGACAATAGCCAACGAAAAATCCAACATTTTGACACAAAGTCAAAACCATAAAAAGTTTATACATTTTTGGTTGTTTTCATTCTTTTGTTTTCCGTTGTTTTTTTTTATGAAACTTTAAACTCATGTAAAGTACGTCAGCAGCGAGTTATCTGATCAGCGTTTTTATGGTCCAGACCCTGGCACAATTAAATAATTAGTCAGAATCGAAAACTTGAGCAAAAAATGTAAAATAATATAAATATATCACAAATAATTTATGACTTATGAAGCGTGCTAATAAAACAAATAATAAATAATTGCAAAAAGCCTTTGTGGGAGTAGTCAAAGTCACGTACATTAATTTGTTTATATAATATGTATAAACTTGCTGGTATGTAGATTCGAGATTGTAATTCGTTAGCCTTCCAGCTAAGTGACTAAGCCTAATGAAAGCCAGACTGATCTTGGCCTGAAATGCCAGAGATTCTCTTGGGCGACTTCCTTATGAATATGGGAAACATTCAATTAGCACACGCGGAGGAGATTCCCAAAAACAAAAAAAATAAATATATATAAGAGCCCATTAAGCTGCCTTGTGTGGTCGCTTCCCGAACCACAAATATGGGCGTAACTCCTCATCTTCATCTCCACATCTCCGTCTCCGTCTCCATTCCCAACGGATCCGGCCAGTTCAATAACCTGTTGATATGCGCAGGTTACATTATGAAACATCGAAATTGCCAACAAAAGAGATCCACAAACGAAAAACACCAGCAACAATATGAAACAACATTTCATAACGCACACAAGAAATATATAAATAAATAAGAAAAAAAAAAACGACGGAAAACGGTGAGACGCGCCGTAATGACTCCGGTTCGGAAAAGGGTTCCATTACGAGATTACCCGCCATATCTCTCTCTTTCTGTCCCCAGATATCCCAACATATTTTACGTAAAATACAAAAAAGTAATGCGAACATAATTTATTTATTGAAGTTCGAACCGCAAACCGGCTAAACGCGTTTGCACCCATAAAAAAAGGGCAACAACAAATAAGCCAAGCGGCGGCGGAGGCGCTCTACAAAATTTTTTAAGCTGTTGTTTATTTTTGCAATCGAAAACCCCCCTTTTTAGAAATTATTTTCTCATTTGAGCCGCGGCGATCTCTGGGCGTATGTGCCGGATGTGGCTTTCAATCACTTCTAGCTGGGATCGGGTTACATTATTCGGGGGCTCCATTGTCTCGGGAGTCCGGAATTTAAAGGCGCAGTTCGCGTGTGCGAATTGGACGGATGCGCTGCCAGAAAAAGCCAAAAAGATCTAATGACTGGCAAATTGCTATATATAAATTAAAGTCCATCTAATTAATAAGCCAACAAAAA